>CALYLW010000228.1:0-157500 GCA_944989445.1 Ampullaceana balthica | reverse complement strand
TAATAGCTTTAAAAATAGTGAAGTAGGTAAAAATATTTGATACACGATTGGTCTGAAACAACTACAATGAGCGGCTCTTGGTTCGTTTCTGTGTGAGCAAATAAAACAATGGGGACCCCAATTGTTGGGACCACCGTTGTCTAATCTCTCTCCCCCCCCCACTCTGGAAGCACCAGTTAACTGTATGATAAGTTCAACATTATCCGCTAAATACTTATGTTTAGATATTAAAATATACAATAATGACACTAGTTAAACTAAAACTTCAGTGTAAGATAAAGTTTTAAATCTGTGCACACGTACTGTGGTTGTTGTGGAGGAAGTAACTGTGGTGGACGTCGCTGTGGTCGTCACTCCGGTTGTAGGCGGTTTAGTCGTTGGGCAGGGCTGTCCACAAAAACGACACAACTTAAAATGCAGTATATAACACGTTTAGATGAGCTAACAATAACATTTCAAGTGTTGTAGTATAAGAATTTAAATACACTAATGATTTTTATTTTCTGTTCTCACTACGGACCTTAACTTTCTTAGTCTTCAAACTGATTCCTAAAATTGCTCATGTTTGACCACATCTAAAATAAATGTCAATAATAATAATAATAATAATAATAATAATAAACCAGTAAAATATAATGATTTTAAATATGCCACACATTAAGACAGTGCTTGAACGAATAGGTGCATCATAGTTGCAAAAGTAGGTGTATTTTATACGGATCCATCCACCCCACACACTTTATACGCAGATTATCTATTTCATACTCTTTCATACACTTTTCACTCTCGGTATTTTAGTTACATTTGTGAAGGCAACTTTTGGTAAAAATATCCTTCAAAGCCAACTCTTAAATACTTCAAATCTTTTTTATGTCACATGCGCTAAAAATAACTGTCCAACCAACTTCAACCCCTTCATGTCTGTTGAATGCCACCTACCCTAAATAGCACAATCCAACTAACTTTAACCCCTTCATGTCAGTTGAATGCCACCTACCTTAAAAACCACCGTGACGTGAGTGGGATTGATGCTCTTCTGCTGCCCGGGTGTCAGACCACGGTCATAGGCGTATATCACTAGGGTCTCCACCGTACCTGCTGGCATGGGCTGGACAACCACCAAGTCACCGTTGGGCCTCATCACCACAGACCCCCCGGAACCCCTGGGTAAAAAGGTTTGACAATCTTTTGGTTCAACGAGAAATGAGCAAAAGTATTTTATCAAAACGAAGTTTACATAGAAAAGACAGTAAAAGAGCGATATAATTATTATAGATATTATTATTTTTCTTGCAAAAAAGCAACCGTCATTCCGTCAATTTCTTTTTCGTCATTCAAGTGAAGAGAAACAACAACAAAAAACACAATGACATTCGAACAAAAAAAAACATACAACAAAGTTCTTCGATATGACTATAACATAAAAAGACCCTTTAGTATCACTTAACTTCTGGAAAAATAACACTTCGGTATAGCTGTAACTTTAAAAAAATGACACTACAGTATCATTATGACTTTTTAAAAAAAATGACAACTTGGTTTAAAAAAAGAGAAACAAATGTAAGATCAAATAAGAGTTAAAGAAAGTATTGAAAAGAAATGTGTGACAACAATTTCAAAATTTAATGAGATACCCTTAATGCCCCGAATTTAACTACTCTACGTTTACGGTAATTAATGCACTGTCAGACTCATCATTTATTTTGAGTTTGGTAGACATAATTTAAAGTTTAAACACGCAAACTCCCGCGATGCATAGTTTGGACAGTTGTACAGACAGGCTCACATTTACCTACCTATACATTTACCTATCTATACATTTACCTACCTATACATTTACCTACCTATACATTTACCTACCTATACATTTACCCACCTATACATTTACCTATCTATACATTTACCTACCTATTCATTTACCTACCTATACCTTTACCTACCTATACATTGTTAGATGCAAACACCGATGGACTGCCATTTAACTCTATTGTTGGGTTCTCGCACCTAACCGTAGTTCAAATTTAATGTTAATGTATTTACAATGATAGACTGGTTTTGGCTTAGGCTCTTGGGATACTAGATTGTTTAAAAGAGGGTTTAAAAGAGGGTTTAAAAATGATTACCGATTCGAATAGTATTGAGGTAATTAAGAAAAATCCTTACTCATAATAAATGTCGTTATTCTGTTCCCTTGTGCTATCCTTGTCTGTTGCCTTGACCTTGAGGCCAATTGTAGTCCCTGCAAAAAATTTAAACATCCCGAAGCTCAGAGAGGAAAGAAAACTTACGTTTTAAAACGAAATAAGCACCTACCCAAACCCTAAACCTAACCCAAACCCAAAACCTAAACCTAACCCTAACCCAAACCCTTACTCTAACTTATTTGAAGGCTGCTTGTAAGTTATGTGACTAACCAGGGGCGAGACATTCGGTTGGTTCATATGTTGTATAAGCTGGTTTTTCAAACACAGGGGCGTTGTCATTACAGTCCAAGAAGGTAACCGTTACGACGGCTGTAGCTGTGAGTCCACCTTTATCACTGACCTGTGACGGGAGAAAGACTTTGATTGGTCAGCTGGACATCTTGGTATGTGAAATGTTTTCAAAGTTTCGGCGAAGACTTTTCCAGGATAATTCATTTTAAGAAATTTAAATTTTGCCTTGCTTTTTAAATAACATGGCAATATAAATGTATTTTTGAAGATTATAATGGTAACATATTTTAGGGCAGAAAAACTTTGGCTGAGACGTAATGTTAATTTTGTCGCTAAATATTTTGTGTTTTGCAAACACCCTAGCAGTAACGTGCAATGTTAATTGCTTCGTTAAATGTCTTACGTTTTGCTTAAATCCTAACACTAACTCCAGTGGCGCTATGTTAATTCTGTCTTAAATCTATTACCGTTTAGAATATAATATTTATTTTTGCTCAAACCCTAAACCAAGTACGAATTATAAACGACATACGAAAATTATCGCAAAAGTGTCTTGAGAAGAAAAAGAAAAACAAAATATACGAGCAAACAAAATTTCCGAAATATTAACTTCAGAAATACAATCTAAATAGGTCGCAAGAATTTAATACATTTTGAGTTGAGAAATAAAATTTAATAAATATTTGTTTCTTTTAGAAAATAAGTGTTAATGGCATGGAGAAAACACCTGGCGCTTAATATTTTCTTACCTGTACAGTAAAAACTTTTGGACTTGGAAAATTCCCGGGGTCGTCCACGTCGTAGTCCTGCAACAACTTGATGATCCCAGTACTGGGGTCAATGGTGAAATAGCCACGGCCGTTGTCCGTGGTGGGGTGAAGGGACCAGATGTGATAGTCGTCAGTGTCATTGTCCAGCACTGAAAACCCTGGGTTGATCTCATGCTGGATAAACAACTTCAATAATTGAGGATAATCACTACAAACAAGCTAACCCTCACCCTAACCCTAACGCTATCCATAACCCCAACACTAACCCTAACCAAAACACTTAAACTAACCCTAATCCTAACCGAAACCCTAACACTAACCCTATTCCTAAAACTAAATCTAACCTTAAACTTAACCCTAATCCTAACACTAACCATAACCCTAACGCTAGCACTAATCCTCACACTGACCCTAACCCTGACCTTAACCCTGGATTGATCTCGTGCTAGATAAACAAAAAACTTCAATAGTTGAGGATAATCGTTACAAACAAGCTAACCCTAACCCTAATCCTAAAAGTAACTCAAACCGTAAACCGAACTCTAATACTAACACTAGCACTAAACCTAATCCTAATTCTAAACTTAACCGAAACCCTAACCCTGGATTAATCTCGAGCTAGATAATCAACTTGAATAGTTAAGGGTAATCTTTACAAATAAACTTAACAAACTTTGTGTTCATACATTATACAAAAACTAAAAGCGTAATATTTTCAAACAAGATACGCCCCACGGCGTGGCATACGCCGCAGACTTGCTCATGGATAGTGCGAAGAAAGGGGGGGAAGAACGGACAAAAACTACATCACGAAGAGATCAAAACAATGCGAGTGAACGTCGGTGGGGAGGAATCACCGACGCATTGTTGGTCTCGAGACATTCACACTAAAGCTATTTACCTGCCCACCACCCTTCACCACTCTAGCTTGCCAACCATAAACTATGATTGGCCGACCCTAGCCAGGGCCAGCCATGTTCGCAAAAAAAAAGGGGGAAAAGAACGGGCATAAACAAACATTTAAAAAAAAAGTTAAAGCTGTGGCTTGAACCGAGGACTTTCCACGTGTAAGGTGGACGTGATAACCACTACACTACGAATCACATGTTATTCTGTGAAGGAACAAGGCAAGTTAACAGAAGAACTGAATGGGCAAACCCCCCCCCTTTCCCGAGGGTCATTCGTCATGCTCATTTGCACTTACTCACTTTGGTGAATTATATATATAATATATATATCTATATACATATAAGACGCATTTGTTGTCTGTCCGTCGTCTGTCTGTTCCCTTATAACTCAAGATCCAGGCAACCAAATAACGTGAAATTTGGTACACGTACACAAAATTATACCGGAAAGGTTATTAAACAGGTTTCGTTCCATATATATAAGATACTGGGGGCTGGGGGCCCAAAATGTAGTTTTTCCCTATATGAGCTATATAAAATAAAAATTATTGAAAATTAAGACGTAAAATAATAAAGATGTTGGTGTCGAGATTAACAAGATGGCGTTTATTGTCATAAAATAATGTGATGTGACGTCATAGTTTGAGTTCATATTAATTTGTAAATAGGAAACAAAGTGAAAAGAGCAGTGATTATTTTAATTTATTTTTTTAATTGTTAATATACCGCTGTGGGTGTGCGTTTAAGTATTTGTGTGCACATGTGTGAATCAGTGAGTGTGTGTGTTTTTTGTTGTGAACTAAATGTTAGGAAACGGTTTATTTTTATGTCTGTTAATGTTGCGCCTCTAACAAGATTACGTATATATTTTTATAAAATGTGTTTGCAAATTACATCTTTTTTACTTTACACTGTTTCTTTTATGTATATTCTATATGTATTTTATCCAGTCGTCCGATCAAGCTCTTTCCTTTTATTAGCGAGGGTAGGTGTCAATAATATCGTCCATCTCTGTGTGGCATAAACACTGTAGCTAAGCAACTGTGTTTATACTTTTTGCATAACTTAAACTAAACCAGCAGGGCACATTTTAAGCTCAAACCTTGCGTTTCGAAATGTTTCTTTAACACAAATAAACCCCATACAACAGAAAAATGAATTATATAAATTATCACTTACTGGGGGCGTGGGCCCAAATGTATTTTTTCCCGTATATTTAAAACTGACTCAAAACTAATTCTCCAACTTCCCGTGAAGGTAGAATCATGAAACTTTGGGAACTTGCCGATTACACTCTTATGACGATAATTGGTGAAAAATAATGTAAACATTTCCACTCATGCGTGGCCGGGAGCCCCAAAACCGGTTTTTTCCTTTATGGGCTATATAAAACTGAATCAACACCAATTCCTCATATTCCCGAGTAGGTAGAAGCATGAAAATTTGGAAAGTCGTTGAGTACCCTCCCGCAATGGTAACAGTCGAAACAAAATATATAATTATCACTAACTGGGGGGGGGGCGGGCGGGGGCCCAAAGGTAGTTTTTTTCTTAAATGAGCTATATAAATCAGGCTCATCATTCAATCTCCCATTTCCTGTGTAGGTAGAAGTATGAAACTTTGGGAAGTTGTTATGTACCCTCCCAAAATGTTAACTGGCGAAACATTAATAAAAATTATCACTCACTGGGTGGTCAGAGGGCTGAATGTATTTTTTTAATATATAAAACTGACTCATCAATAATTGTCAAACTTACCGTGTAAGTAGAAGAATGAAACTTTGGGAAGATTTTGAGTACCCTCGCGCGATGGTAAAATGCGAAAAAAATATAAAAAAATTTTCACTCACTAGGGGGCCTTGGATCAAAATGTAGGTTTTTTCCTAATATGAGCTATATAAAACAGACTCATCATTAAATATCCAATTTCCCGTGTAAATAGGAGCATGAAACTTTGGGAAGTTGTTGAGAACTCTCCCGCAATGATAACATACGAAAAAAAATTAAATTATCAGCTCGATCATCATCATCATCATCAGTCCCGTGACCGTTGCGGTCGTCGGGGGGAGCGGATGGACACATCAACAGATGACGATCTCCACATATACCTATTTTGAGCGGCGGCCAATAGTTCATGGAATTTCATCCCTGTCAATTTCTTTATGTTGTCCAGCCAGCTTTACCGTTGTCGACCTCTTCGCCGGCCCCCTTTCTACAGTGCCTTGAAGGATAATTTTTGTCAGTGTATCATGTCGCAGTACATGACCAAACCATGCCATCTTGCTTCTCTTAATTGTTGTTACGATTGTTTCTTGATGATCCGTAATAAAGTTGATTCGGTCCCAGACATATTCATTGGTCTTATGTTCTAAATATGAGATCTGGATAATTTTCCTCATTCATTTGTTTTCAAATAACTGCAGCTTGCTTTCAGCTCGATAGAATGCAAATAAACAGTTTTGTACGCTTCTACATAAAGTACCTTATTTTAAACCCGGGACAAGCCGTGTACTTGCCCATATAACATACATATAAGACGCATTTGTTGTCTGTCGTCTGTCTGGATGTTCCCTATTAACTCAAGATCCAAACAACCACATTAAGTGAAATTTGGTACACGTACACAAAATTAAACCGGAAAGGTTATTAAACAGTTTCGTTCCATATATATAAGATACTGGGGGCCGGGGGCCCAAAATGTAGTTTTTCCTAATATGAGCTCTATAACAAAATTGAACTGCCAAAAATGTTGTCAATCACATTGCTTTAAGTTAAATGTACCCTTTATTGCATGCAATTATACAGTACTGTACCCTTTATTGCATGCAAATTTTAAACCCGGGCAAAGTTTCTCCTTTTATTGGTGAGGGTAGGAGTCAATAATATCGTCCATCCCTGTGTGGCATAAACACTATAGCTTGGCAGCTGTGTTTATACTTTTTGCATAACGTTAAACTAAACCAGCAGGGTAAATTTTAAGCTCAAACCTTGCGTTTCGAAATTTTTCTTTAAAACAAATAAACCCAATACACACCTGACATAAACATTAATATTCACATAAATATCCCTTTATATATTGTGGCTTGGCGTGTCCGTGTGAGGCCCCGGGGAATCTAATAAAATAAATTATTGCAAATTAAGACGAAATATAATACATATTTTGGTGTCGAGATTATCAAGAAGGCGTTTCTAGCTTGATATGTCTCACTTTACAGTCACATAATTTTTTGTTAACGCAATGTGCTGTATTATTGGTGCATTCATAACTGGTGCGCATTATTTAATGCTGAAAGTGAACGTCTGGAACGCGCTTCCTGCGGTTAATAAACAACCGGTTTATCACGATTTATTTGGAATACTCCAAACTTCTTCACTGCAGTTGCCCTTTGTGCGGTATGTAATTCACTATGCATTTACTTCTATAATGACTATATCATTAATATTTATGCAAAATAATATAGCGCGTAGCCCAAGATTAGGGGTTTTCTCATTACACATCAATTCATATATATAGTATAGATATACATTATTATTTTAATAATATACTTGGGCAATTTTTTCAATATATTATCACATAACCATAAAATAATTAGCATACTTATCATTTTTAGTTCTAGCTCTAAAGCTTTCTTGATTTTCATCTTGAATTGAAGCAGATCTTTTATTTAGTTTTGAACATTAATTATATAATTTTTATAGTATGTTCAAAACAAATCATATAAACAGTAGGGAAAATATTAATGAAAGAAAATTTATATTATTTGATTTGCTACGTTGGTATTAATATCACTTTGCTATTCATGACGGGCATTTTAATCAGTTTCTGAATGCCGGAAAGCTCACTCACCAGTGTGTGGTTGATGCCTTTTTCAAGACTGCGGCCAATCGATTACAGTGTGTTCTAATAAATCAAAGTGAATTAATAGCTGAAGACAATATTGTCCTTTACAAATTTGTAAACAGACAGGAATCGCGTGATATTAACATAATACCTTAATAGAAAATGATACTGCCTTCAAGTTTCCAATGAAGTCCCAGAAATATGGCTCCAAAGTTCCTAATGCGAAGTAAACGCAATACTTCTTTGTTAAATTTACTTTACTGCTAGCAAACACTGCAATAAACATCACATTTACATTCCATTCCTTCATTCACAGGAAAGCATTGTCATATTTTGCTACAGTCATGCCTATGAGAAAAAAGGGGAGTCTGGGCAGGAAAACAGTCAAGTCAAAAGCCGTAGAACATACACGTGCAGTAGAAGCTCCCGATGAAAAAAGAGCAAGACTCCAGGCAGATCAGGTCCGCCACAGAGTTGCCAGATCAGCTGAAACAGCTGAGCAAAGGCAATCACGTCTCCAGGAAGATCAGGTCCGCCACAGAGTTATCAGAGCAGCTGAAACAGCTGAGCAAAGGCAATCACGTCTCCAGGAATTGCATGTCCGCCACAGAGTTGCCAGATCAGCTGAAACAGCTGAGCAAAGGCAATCACGTCTCCAGGAAGGTCAGGTCCGCCACAGAGTTGCCAGATCAGCTGAAAGACCTGAGCAAAGGCAATCACGTCTCCAGGAAGATCAGGTCCGCCACAGACTTGCTAGATCAGCTGAAAGACCTATTCAGCATGTGGCACGTCTTCTTGGCTTAAGAAAACAGAGAAATGTTGCCATCACTTTGAAATGGAAAGCCCACATGAATGATGGTTTCATGTACAACCCATCATATGACTATGAAAGCAACACTCTTCTTGACATTGGCAGAATGGCAAATGTTTGTCTAAAGTGTAGTGCACTTAAGTGGAAAGGAGAAACTCCAGGCATGTGCTGCTCCAGTGGTAAAGTCAAACTGCCCACCCAATTCTAAAGCCACCAGAACCATTGTGCAGTCTGTTGAATGGTGAAACTGCACAATCAAAGGACTTTGTGAAACATATTAGACTATTCAATAATATGTTTGCCATGACTTCCTTCAAGTCTAATGTTGTCATGAATAATGGGTGGACACCAACATTCAAGGTCCAAGGCCAAGTGTACCACCATGCTGGACCTCTTCATCCAGTCAATGCTGTAGACAGCAAATATCTCCAGATTTACTTCTTGGGAGACGATGAGCAAGTGCAAAGACGACTGGATTTGCTTGACAGTCCTGTTGACAGAAACATTGTCCTCAAACTGCAAAGAATGCTGCATCAGCATAACAGCTATGTGAGGTCATTTAAAATGGCTGCTGAGATTATGGATAACACTCAAGTGGACTACAAAATCAAAATTTCTGGCAAAGCACCATTAAAGGAACACAAAGGCAGATTCAATGCACCATCTGTTAGTGAAGTGGCCATCATGATTGCTGGAGAGCTAGGTGATCGTAGAGACATTGTGCTGCATTCAAGAAGTTGCTCACAAATGCCACTTCAAAGGATTCAAGACACTCACAGGTCATATGATCCACTTCAGTATCCTCTGCTATTTGTTAGAGGAGAAGATGGCTATGATTTGAACATAAAAGATGTAAACAAGGCCACAAGCAATGACTACTATGCATATCGCATGATGCAAAGAGTCAACGAATTTAATACACTCCTCAGATGCCCGCGCCTTTTCCAGCAATACATAGTGGATATGTATGCTAAGGTTGAGAATGAGAGATTGCGTTTCATCAGACTCAACCAAACAAAACTTAGAGCTGAGGACTATGGTGTACTATTAGAGGCAGTAAGGAATGACAACAATGTGACTTCTGAAAATCTTGGCAAATTAGTTGTGCTGCCTTCATCCTTCAGTGGAGGGCCCCGTTACATGCATGAATATGCACAGGATGGAATGACCTATGTACGTCATAGAGGCACACCTGATCTCTTCATCACTTTCACCTGTAACCCAAGCTGGCCAGAGATAACAGTTGAATTGCTTCCAGGACAAGTGTCAGCAGATCGTGTTGACTTGGTTGCCAGGGTGTTTCAACAAAAAGTTAAGAAAATGATGCATGTCATCAAGGATGTCCAAGTGTTTGGAAAAATAGCCTGCTTCATGTATTCCATTGAGTGGCAGAAGCGAGGCCTGCCACACATGCATCTTTTGGTTTGGTTGCAGACCAAAATTCGCCCAGACCAAGTAGAAAGCATTATAAGTGCAGAAATCCCAGACAAAGAAGAAGATCCTATTCTGTACGATGTTGTCACAAAAAACATGATTCATGGCCCTTTCTGCAATAGGAATCGCAAGGCACCATGCATGGTTGATGGCAAGTGCGGTAAGAGGTTTCCCAGGCAAATGTTGCAAGAAACACAGACAGGAGAGGATGGTTACCCCCTGTACCGCCGCCGAAAACCAGGTGATGGTGGCCATGTTGCCCCTGGTAGAGCACCAGAATCTGGAATGTTGGAGGATGTTGACAACTCTTGGGTTGTACCCTATTCTCCATTACTCTGCAGAATCTTCAAAGCACACATAAATGTGGAGTACTGCAACTCAGTCAAAAGCATCAAGTACATTTGCAAGTATGTTACCAAGGGAAGTGATGCAGCCATGTTTGCTGTTGCAAATGAAATGCCGAACAGGCTTGATGAGGTTAACAATTATCAACAAGGACGATACATTAGTAGCAGTGAGGCAGTGTGGCGCCTGCTCAACTTTCCCATCCATCAAAGGTATCCAACAGTTGTTCACTTGGCAGTACATCTTGAAGGAGGCCAAAGAGTATACTATAAACCAGGACAGCCAACAGCACATTTGACAGACACTCCACCAAAGACTACATTAACAGCGTTTTTTTATCTCTGCAAAACAGATCCTCTTGCAAAAACATTGCTGTATTCTGAAGTGCCTAGACATTTTCGCTGGGATTCCAGTCAAAAGGTCTGGCAAATCCGAAAAAAAGGTGTACCTCTTGCAGACTTCCCCGGATATGTGACAGACAATGCCTTGGGAAGAGTGTACACTGTGCATCCTCACAACAGAGAAGCATTTCACATGCGTCTCCTTCTGCACCATGTTCGAGGACCTATATCATTTGAAGATCTCAAAACTGTTATTGTGAGAGATGAGGATGGTGACATCCTTGAAATTAAGCCATGCAACACATACACTGAGGCATGCCAAGTCCGGGGACTGCTGGAAGATGATTCTCATTGGTACCAGGCAATGGAAGAGGCAGCTGTGTCTCGGTCACCAGCACAACTCCGTAACCTGTTTGCCATTTTGGTTGCAGTATGTGGCTTAAACAAACCTATCACACTTTGGGAAAATCACAAGGAAGACATGACAGAGGACTTTTTGCACCAGGCAAGACGAAATAATCCAACAGAAAATATTGAATACTGTGATGCTCTCTTCAACAATACTCTTCTCATCTTGGAAGATAAAATTCTATCTTTAACTGGCAACAAGCTGACTCTGTATGGTTTGCCAGAACCAGTGGATGATCAACCTGAATTTACAAGTAAGGATGTCCTGAGGGAATCTAGCTATGATGTTCAAGAACTTCGAGCCTACATGGCAGCAAATGTGCCAAGACTTACTCCAGATCAGCAGGAAGCCTTTATAACCATCACGGGGATGATCGGAAGTGAAAGAGGAGGCATTGTCTTTTTGGATGCACCAGGTGGCACAGGCAAGACTTTTCTACTCAATTTGCTATTGGCTTTTGTGAGAAAAGAGAAAGACATGGCTGTGGCTGTTGCCTCCTCTGGCATAGCAGCAACTCTGCTTGCAGGTGGTCGAACAGCACATTCGGCCTTCAAGTTGCCCCTTGACTTGGCCAGATCAGACAGTGCCACATGCAATATTTCCAAGGGCACAGGACAGGGATATGTTCTCAAAACCTGCAAGTTAATTGTCTGGGACGAGGCTACCATGAGTCACAGAAATGCTTTCCATGCTCTTGACAAGACATTACAGGATTTGCGAGGCAACTCTGCAATAATGGGTGGAGTAACTGTTGTGCTTGCTGGTGATTTTAGACAAACCCTTCCCATTGTCACACGTGGCACACCAGCAGATCAGATCAATGCGTGTTTGAAAAATTCGTATCTATGGCACCATATCACAAAATTCAGTCTAATTACAAACATGCGGTCACACATTCAGGGTGATTTGTCTGCAGGACAATTTGCAAACAAGTTGCTCCAGATTGGAGATGGTAAAGTTCCCGAAGATCCTTCAACAGGCCTCATCATTATGCCATGTGGTCAAATTGTCAACTCTCCTGACGAACTTCTGTCCAAGGTGTATCCTAACATACAACAAAACTTCAAGAATCAGGACTGGCTTTCTCATAGAGCAATTCTGGCAAGCAGAAATGATGTGGTTGAAAAGCTCAATGTCACCATTCAGAAGCACCTTCCAGGGCAAGAATATACCTACAAGTCCATAGACTGCATACTTAATGATGATGAAGCAGTACAATATCCCATTGAGTTCTTGAATTCCATCCAGACCCCTGATTTGCAAGCCCACAACCTGATTCTGAAAGTTGGTGCTCCAATAATGCTGATCCGCAATATTGATGCACCCAGGTTGTGCAATGGCACAAGATTAATTGTGAAAAAGCTGAGGCAGCATGTTATTCAAGCCACAGTACTCACAGGGTGTGCTAAGGGTGAGGATGTGTTCATTCCAAGAATACCTATCATTCCCTCAGACAACACCATACAATTCAAGAGAATACAGTTCCCTTTGAAACTATGCTTTGCCATGACAATCAACAAGTCACAGGGCCAGTCTCTGGAGATTGCTGGTATAGACTTGCAGACACCATGCTTTTCTCATGGACAGTTGTATGTGGCCTGCTCAAGAGTTGGTAAAGAGGAAAATCTCTTTGTACACACTCCAAATGGAACGGCCAAAAATGTTGTCTATCACATGCTGCAGTCATGCCTATGAGAAAAAGAGGGAGTCAGGGCAGGAAAACAATCAAGTCAAAAGCCGTAGAACATACACGGGCAGTAGAAGCTCCTAATGAAAAAAGAGCAAGAGTCCAGGCTGATCAGGTCCGCCACAGAGTTGCCAGAGCAGCTGAAAGACCTGATCAAAGGCAATCACGTTTCCAGGAAGATCGGGTCCGCCTTAGAGGTGCCAGAGCATCTGAAACAGCTGAGCAAAGGCAATCACGTCTCCAGAAAGATCAGGTCCGCCACAGAGTTGCCAGATCAGCTGAAAGACCTCTTTTCAGCATGTGGCACGTCTTCTTGGCTTAAGAAAACAGAGAAATGTTTCCATCACTTTGAAATGGAAAGCCCACATGCATGATGGTTTCATGTACAACCCATCATATGACTATGAAAGCAACAATCTTCTTGACATTGGCAGAATGGCAAATGTTTGTCTAAAGTGTAGTGCACTTAAGTGGAAAGGAGAAACTCCAGGCATGTGCTGCTCCAGTGGTAAAGTCAAACTGCCACCAATTCTAAAGCCACCAAAACCATTGTGCAGTCTGTTGAATGGTGAAACTGCACAATCAAAGGACTTTGTGAAACATATTAGACTATTCAATAATATGTTTGACGTGACTTCTTTCAAGTCTAATGTTGTCGTGAATAATGGGTGGACACCAACATTCAAGGTCCAAGGCCAAGTGTACCACCATGCTGGACCTCTTCATCCAGTCAATGCTGTAGACAGCAAATATCTCCAGATTTACTTCTTGGGAGACGATGAGCAAGTGCAAAGACGACTGGATTTGCTTGACAGTCCTGTTGACAGAAACATTGTTTTCAAACTGCGAAGAATGCTGCATCAGCATAACAGCTATGTGAGGTCATTTAAAATGGCTGCTGAGATTATGGATAACACTCAAGTGGACTACAAAATCAAAATTTCTGGCAAAGCACCATTAAAGGAACACAAAGGCAGATTCAATGCACCATCTGTTAGTGAAGTGGCCATCATGATTGCTGGAGAGCTAGGTGATCGTAGGGACATGACATTGTGCTGCATTTAAGAAGTTGCTCACAAATGCAACTACAAAGGATTCAAGACACTCCCAGGTCTTATGATCCACTTCAGTATCCTCTGCTATTTGTTAGAGGAGAAGATGGCTATGATTTGAACATAAAAGATGTAAACAAGGCCACAAGCAATGACTACTATGCATATCACATGATGCAAAGAGTCAACGAATTTAATACACTCCTCAGATGCCCGCGCCTTTTCCAGCAATACATAGTGGATATGTATGCTAAGGTTGAGAATGAGAGATTGCGTTTCATCAGACTCAACCAAACAAAACTTAGAGCTGAGGACTATGGTGTACTATTAGAGGCAGTAAGGAATGACAACAATGTGACTTCTGAAAATCTTGGCAAATTAGTGGTGCTGCCTTCATCCTTCAGTGGAGGGCCCAGTTACATGCATGAATATGCACAGGATGGAATGACCTATGTACGTCATAGAGGCACAAGCATCAAGTAGATTTGCAAGTATGTTACCAAGGGAAGTGATGCAGCCATGTTTGCTGTTGCAAATGAAATGCTGAACAGGCTTAATGGGGTTACCAATTATCAACAAGGACGATACATTAGTAGCAGTGAGGCAGTGTGGCGCCTGCTTAACTTTCCCATCCATCAAAGGTATCCAACAGTTGTTCACTTTGCAGTACATCTTGAAGGAGGCCAAGGAGTATACTATAAACCAGGACAGCCAACAGCACATTTGACAGACACTCCACCAAAGACTACATTAACAGCGTTTTTTTATCTCTGCAAAACAGATCCTCTTGCAAAAACATTGATGTATTCTGAAGTGCCTAGACATTTTCGCTGGGATGCCAGTCAAAAGGTCTGGCAAATCCTAAAAAAGGTGTACCTCTTGCAGACTTCCCGGGATATGTTTGGGAAGAGTGTACACTGTGCATCCTCACAACAGAGAAGCATTTCACATGCGCCTCCTTCTGCACCATATTCAGGGACCTATTTCATTTGAAGATCTCAAAACTGTTATTGTGAGAGATGAGGATGGTGACATCCTTGAAATTAAGCCATGCGGCACATACATTGTTAAATGTACCATTTTATTGCATGCAAGTGAACAGTTATGTACGCTTCTACAGAAAACCTTATTTTAAACCCGGGCGAAGCCGGGTACTTGCCCCTAGTATATATATAAATCTCTATATATATAAGACGCATTTGTTGTCTGTCTGGTTGTCTGTCTGTTCCCTCATAACTCGAGATCCAGACAACCAAATAACGTGAAATTTGGTACACGTACACAAAATTATACCGGAAAGGTTATTAAACAGGTTTCGTTCCTTACATATAAGATACTGGGGCCCGGGGGCCCAAAATGTAGTTTTTCCCTATATGAGCTATATAAAATAAAAATTATTGAAAATTAAGACGTAAAATAATGACGCAAATTAATAAACATTTTGGTGTCGAGATTAACAAGAAGGCGATTATCGCCATAAAATAATTTTTTTGTTGTTGTTGCTTTGTTGTTGTTGCTTTTGTTGTTTTGTTGTTGTAGTTGTTGTTTTGTTGTTGTTGCTTTGTTATTGTTGTTGTTGTAGTTGTTGTTTTGTTGTTGTTTTGTTGTTGATTTTTGTTTTTGTGTTGTTGTGTTGTTGTTTTTGTTGTTGTTGCTGTTGTTGTTTGCTGTTGTTGTTGCTGTTGTTGTTGCTGTTGTTGTTGCTGTTGCTGTTGTTGTTGCTTTGTTGTTGTTGCTGTTGTTGTTGTAGTTGTTTTATTGTTGTTTTGTTGTTGATTTTGTTGTTTTTTTGTTGTTGTTTTGTTTTTGTTGTTTTGTTGCTGTTGCTGTTGTTGGTTTTGTCGTTGTTGCTGTTGTTGTTGCTGTTGTTGTTGTAGTTGTTGTTTTGTTTTTGTTGCTTTGTTGTTGTTGCTGTTGTTGTTGTAGTTGTTGTTTGTTTTTGTTGTTTGTTTTTGTTGTTTTGTTGCTGTTGTTGTTTTTGTTGTTGTTGCTGCTGTTGTTAAACCCGGGAGAAGCCGGGTACTTGCCCCTAGTATTTATATATATAACATATAACATCTATAAATGAAAGTATGTCTGTCTGTCTGCATGTCCGTTATAGCCCACTAAACCATTCATCCGATTGCCATAAAACTTTGGGAGATTGTTTAGTACACACCCGGGATGGTAACTGGCTAATTTGTTTTTTAAATGTAGCACTCATGGGGCTCCGGGGGGGGGGACGACAAGATATTGTTTTTTGCTTAATTGAGCTGTATGAAAAATAGTTTAAGCGTTAGTTTCTGCTTAAATGAATAGAACTTGACCAAACTTGGTATATAAACACGTGAGAGACTATATTAAAATATTGCTGTGTACTGAACTCATTATGTCCAATTCTTCGGGGTCGGGGGCCCCAAATTTCTTTTTTCATAAATGTTTTAGATTTTTATTGACCATTCAATTTTTATATGATCTTGAGAAATATAGAAAAATAGATAGGGGTCTACCGATATTCACTTTTTTCGAATTTGCCGATACCGATATTACCGATTTTTTTGTTTTTTGTTGCCGTTATGAGTATTTGCTAGGACAAAATCCAGCAGTCATACTTGAGGACGTCATTCTTCAATTTATCCCTCGTAATTATTTATATTTTATATGTTAGGCTACTGGTTTCATTAAGAAAAACGTAAATTAAGAAATAAATCGTACAACTTCACTTGAATTATAAGTGTGTGTGTCGTTTACGGTCTTTCGTATTTATGGATGGCCCCTAATGTTCTACATAACTATTTACAAAAGAATATGCTTACATATTCATTTATTTATAACTTATGTCATCTCCCTTATAAATGGCAATCTTATCAGCATTCTTTGCATCAATCTTATCTAATCTATTACAGACGCTCCTGTTTTTTAAACAGAACATTGCTGAGTCTTACATTTATCCATTGTTTATATCTAGTCTTTTTATTTGAGTTTTAAATATTGATAGAGAGTTTGTTTCCGAACGGAAGGAACAATAATTTATATGTTAGTCTTTGCATACGGAATAGGAGAGGTGTTTTATAACTATGTCTATCTGAGGTGTCACGTGTGATTAACATGATTTGTGACGTAAGGTCACGTGAATAAGAAACGCGGGAAGAAAGGAGCATTCCTATTGGTTGAAAGTGTTGGGCGAGCAGTTGTTAGAAGACTTCCGTCAAGGAAGGAGGTGATGTGTGTATGCCTCAAGATTTCCACGTTGTATAACCTCAAATGATATTTCTGTGTACAAAGTATACATATTAAAGTTGTTTTGTTGAAACAAGTTCTTCAGCGGATTATTGTGCACACGATTCTGTATTGTGAGAACGCCTACCAAAAAGTAACAAGATAATAGTTACATGAGGGTTGTATTAGATTATCTTTGGTTTTATACCTTATATACTTCAGAGAATATTCTCTTAACGCAGAAAGAATAGAATTATAGAGCTGTTAAGTTTCTCAATAATTCGAATAAAATTTAGTGTTTTTTTTGCACATTGAAGTTGTTTTATTTTATACCATAATTTTTCAAAAGATGGCTTCGTAGCAGCTCCACATTTCGAATTCAGTTGCATAGAGCAATATAAATCATAATGTAACATGATAGAGCGGCTAATGCTTACTTTTTTTTCTTGAAAAATCTAATAAATTTAGGATGTTAATTGCACATATTTATTTATTTTTGTAATTTCAAATCGTACATTTACTATTTTAAAAAAACCCGGTAAATTTTTAGCTATTTAAAAAAAATAAAACCTAGACAAGGTTAAAGAAACCTAGAACTTGGTTGAAAAATCCTAGCGTTGGCAGCGCTGATCATAACCATTAAGCGACATTGTATCCCTAGTTATAGAGATCGAAGTTAAGTGGCGAGCCACTTAGATATAATAGAATTCCAATTTTAACATCAGTCACATCATGTAACAATTCATTATAACATAATTTATACAAAAGTAAATACGTTAATTTCATAGTTTTCATAATTCAAAATAAATTACCTATAAAAATATCTTTTCCTTTGCATTGAAATTCAATGCATCCTTTTTTATATACAGATAATGAAATGTTTAAGTAACAAACGTTCTTGAAATTATTTGCAATACATTTTTAATGTATATTTTTATAAAAAATCATTTTAAGAAAAAAGACTTATCTAAATTGCCATCTTAGTTGTGCAAATTACTACGTAAATTATATAAATTAGTACCGGTGCTTTTTGGTGACACACTATCGGAAATACCATTTTATCGCAAATCCGATACGATAAAAAAAAGTCCTTAAATAAAACGAGTTATTCTGGATATTTGAAAATCAAAAGCTTTGCATGTTTTACACCCATATATTTAAAATATATTTGTTTTGTACATGTATATTTGTATAGATACACAGATCAGAACCTTCTTTATTTCGCGTAATTTGTAACGCATAATTAAAATAAGACTTTTTTATGGTTACACAATTAAATACAAACTGGTGTAAATAAAAGGCATGGGTCGATCATATGTGATAATAAACTTTCCTCTGTTAACTTTTACAGTTATTTATTTTCTTTTAAAACATTTTTTAAAAATCACAAAAAATTAAATTAATATAAATTATTTAGCAAAGCGTTTAAGTGAGAAATAAAAAGTGTCTGTTAGATTTGGATCAACCGAGGTATAAAATGTTACAATATGTACAAAGATTTGTTTGGTAAATTAAATTGTAAGCTTTTGCTATCGTGATTTGATACAACGATTTACAAGACAGTTATCATTATAGTACATGCTTTGACCTCCGAAAACTCTCTGTCCATCAGTAAGTCGCCATAGAATAGTCTCTTAGGGAGCCGACGTCCCCGCCCAGAGAATTTGGAACTGCATTTTGCTTTTGTAAATACTTTGAGTCCTACCCGGACAAGTGCTTCGTTGTCTGGACTTTTACCATTTCATTTGGCATTAAGAATTAGCCTCAGGCTTTCGGCGTGAAATTTTAACAGCTATCTCGTATGGCGTTGGTAACAAAAAGTTTTAAAATAGACATACTGTTCAGTCTTGAGTTAAAATTACTAAAAGCTTACAATTTAATTTGTTTAATTGCAATGTTTTAAACAATTATTATTAGTTAAATGTGAATGTAATTTTATAATGTCAAGGGTGACACAAACTGAGTTAGCAAATATCAGAGTCAGTTAACTATTAAAAATAATTAAGAAAATCAAGTTTATCTTATTTTCATTCTTTAAAGTTATAGACAATGATTTTCTCAAATATTCTCAAGTACTGGGTCTGACAGCTCTTTCTTGAATTTATCCTAGTTTCAATGGGTCCCATACAGAAGATTCTAGTACAGGTCTCACCAAAGTAGGTTAACATTTAACTTTTAGTTTCTTTTTACATATGTAAGCGTCTCTCTTTATAAAGCCTAAGGTTTAGAATCTTTTTTTCTTCATTGACATGGAAATACCATGATAATTTCTGATTTATTGTTTCTCATATGCGTATTTTGCATCTTTTGTTTTGATTAGTGGTTTTCCATAAATAAAATATTTTGCATTTGATGGCTTCTTTTTCTTGTTCTTTGTTACTCTTAACAGTTGACACTGATGTTTATGGATTTTTTTGTCGATATTTGTTCAAGGAAATCAAAGCTAGAAATTCATTAACAAAATTTATAATCAGAACATTTGTTAGTAGTTTACATTCGTGTATGTTAAAGCTATCTTAAAGTTCTATTTTTAGAATACTCTTTTATATATATATTAGGGCTGCGGAAATTAACGATTAATTTCTGGATTAATTGTTAAATTTTTTTTATCGATTAAAATTATTTTAATCGATAAATATTCGATTAAAATTATAGAAAATATTTATAATATTGTTAATTTTTTTTATTAATAAATAATTAAATATTAATAATTAATAATAATATATATTATTTACGTACAAACTTCTCTCGCGTAATATTATAATTTAATATATAATTCTCTTCATGGGACCATGCCAGGCAAGTAAGCAGCAAAAATATGTGCAACCGAGCATGACGAATGACCCTCGCTCGGGTCAACTAAACACAGTTAACGGTTGGCAAGCGAAGGTAGTGGAGGGGTGGGGCATGTCTTGAGACAGCAATGTTTTTTACATTCACTTTCGAAGTTCCTGCACAGTGTGTATGTATTTCGTAGTATATTGGTTATTACATCCGCCTAACATGCGGAAGGTCTTAGGTTCAAGCCCAAGTGGCAACATATGTTTTTTTTTAATTTTTAAAAATGTCAATGCCTATTCTTTTCCCCCCTTTCTTAGCAAACATAAACACCGCTTCGCATGTCACGGAAAAAAGCTTTGTTCAATGTTATATCAATTCCTTCACCAGGTACCTGTCTGTTTCTATTGGTCGCATATTTCGTTCATGGACGAAGTTGTTGCTCTCCAACTTGGCTTCATGGCTGTAATATTTGTTTATATATTGTGGCGATGTCCTAAATACTTACCAGAAATGCTTCGGTGGTCCCCCATCGTTCACCCGCGTTGTTCCCATTTGTTCGTGCTACTGTTTGTGTCCGTTCTCCCCCTCCCTTTTTTTCTTGCACTATCTATGAGCAAGTCTGCGGCGTATGCTACACCGCGGGGCGTCTAGTTATAATTTATTTTATTACTTTATGTGGACCGGCAGACGTCAACTAAAAAATGGCTGACAGCATCAGCGCAGTTAATTTTTAACATATAACTAGAAAGTTGAGCAAAAATTTTGTTTTTAAACTAACTGCGGATGGCAAAGTCGAAGATGGTGAAAAAGTTTACTGTGTTCACTGCCATAAACAATTCTATTTTAAAGGATCAAATACATCGCTGACGTACCACCTTCAGCACAAAGATCCCATCAAGTATCAACACATTGTCATGAAATTTAGTTCAAAATATTATACATTTTCAATGTCCGTGAGAAATGTTCAGTTTAATGACGTCATAAATTTAAAATTTTTTGGCTTTAATCGAAATTATCGATTAATTAATCGATAACTTTTCAAAAGTTGACGATTAAATTTAAATTAATCGATAACGGTCCTTATATATATATATATATATATATAATATATATATATATATATATATATATATATATATATATATATATATATATATATATATATATATATATAGTTAATCATTTTATTTTCAACACTGACCTGTCCCTCACAAAGTTGCAGTTGAACAGTTCCCGGGAATATTGCCGGGGCTTCGTTAACATCTGTCACCTGTGGGGAAATTTGATATTCACTTTATAATAACCGATTAAAACTTTATAATAGTGTTGTTATCTATAGGTCCAAGATTAGGTTATTGTCATGATTGTGCACCCATCTATTATTTTAACGATTGAAACTTTTTACTTGTAGATTGAAAGTTTGATGGTGTTAGTGTTATTATTACAAGACTGATTTAAAGGGCGTGCAGTTCTGTGATTAATTAGTGTGTACTAAGCTATTACTCTGATGGGAGACACAGCATTAATATAGCTTTAGATGTAGAAAATAGGGCTGCGAAAATTAACGATTAATTTCTCGACTAATCGTTAAAACTTTCATCGATTAAATATCGATTAAAATAATTTTACTCGATAAAAATTTGATTAAAATTTAAGAAAATATTAAACAATTTTTTTTCCAATTTATTAGGAAAGAACTAATCCTTTATATAATAAAAGGCAAAGTTCTGTCCGTTCTGTCCCGTCATCTATAGCGATTGGTCCCTCAAACACATATGACTCCTACAGCCAATCACTAGCGGAGAAAAATTTACATATTACGCGGAGGTTCAAAACGAGTTATTTTTGGTGCAGTTGTTTTGTCATAATTCAGTATGTTGTTCCCATCTTGAAGTGATGCCTGCCACTTATTCCAATGACAATTCTGTTAAATACGTTTTTCTTGATGGTCCTGGGGGATAGTGGCAAGAGTTTTAAGTGTTGTTTGTTTTTTGTTGCTGTTATTGTTGTTGTTGTTTTGCTGTTGTTGTTTTTTTGTTGTTGTTTTGTTGTTGTTGTTTTGTGGTTGTTGTTTTGTGGTTGTTGCTGCTTTGTTGTTGTTGTTGTTGGTTTTTTGTTGTTGTTTTTGTTTTGTTGTTGTTGCTGTTGTTGTTTTTGTTGTTTTTGCTGCTGTTGTTGTTGTCCACATCCCTTTCCCAGCGACGACAATGTCCTGCAAACGCTTCAGCATAACAACTACCAAAACATAGCGTCCATGAACTTCACAGGTCACCCTACACTTATTCCGGTCCTTGGGCGGGCTTTGTTACTAGTTATTAATAATTCATAATAATTTATATATTTTTTAACGTAAAAACTTCACCCGCGTATTATTATTTTTTTTTATTAATTTATGTAGACGTGCAGATGTAAACAAAAAATAATTACTAATGACAGCTTCAGCATAGTTGAATGTAAGAATATAAACGGAAAGTTGAGCAAATATTTTGTTTTAAAGCTTACTGCGGATAGCAATGTAGAAGATTGTGAAATAGTTTACTGTGTTAACTGCCGCAAACAATTCGCTTTTAGGGGACCAAATACATCGCAGAGGTACCACCTTCAGCACAAAATTAGTAGACAGAGGAAATAAATCAATAAAACAAAAAATGGCAATCATTTTTTTTGTTACTTCCCTTGAGATGTTCAGTTTAATGACGTCATACATTTTAATATTTGGCTTTAATCGAAATTAACGATTAATTCATGAAATTAATCGTTAATTTTTCAAAAGTTAAAGACTAAATTTAAATAGTTGTCGGCCCTAAGAAAAATTAAGGGAAATTTGTAGCTGTTGATAACTATTCCAACTTTTCAAATCAGTTGATACCTGTACCAACTTTCCACATAACTTGTTAGCTGTACCAACATTAAAACCATTAGAAATATCTACTTTTAAGTTTAAAATGGTAGACAAATCGTAACGAGAGATTTTGGTTGTATCAGGATTTTAAAGAGAATTTGTGGTTGTGCCAACCTGTAACGACAATTTGTGGTTGTACCAACCTGTAAAGACAATTTGTGGTTGTACCAACCTGTAACGACAATTTGTGGTTGTACCAACCTGTAAAGACAATTTGTTGTTTTACCAACCTGTAATGACAATTTGTGGTTTTACCAACCTGTAACGACAATTTGTGGTTGTACCAACCTGTAAAGACAATTTGTGGTTGTACCAACCTGTAAAGACAATTTGTGGTTGTGCCAACCTGTAACGACAATTTGTGGTTTTACCAACCTGTAAAGACAATTTGTGGTTGTACCAACCTGTAACGACAATTTGTGGTTGTACCAACCTGTAAAGACAATTTGTTGTTTTACCAACCTGTAATGACAATTTGTGGTTTTACGAACCTGTAACGACAATTTGTGGTTGTACCAACCTGTAACGACAATTTGTGGTTGTGCCAACCTGTAACGACAATTTCTGGTTTTACCAACCTGTAATGACAATTTGTGGTTTTACCAACCTGTAACGACAATTTGTGGTTGTACCAAACTGTAAAGACAATTTATGGTTGTACCAACCTGTAACGACAATTTGTGGTTGTACCAACCAGTAAAGAAAATTTGTGGTTGTACCAACCTGTAACGACAATTTGTGGTTTTACCAACCTGTAATGACAATTTGTGGTTTTACCAACCTGTAACGACAATTTGTGGTTGTACCAACCTGTAACGACAATTTGTGGTTGTACCAACCTGTAAAGACAATTTGTGGTTGTACCAACCTGTAACGACAATTTGTGGTTGTACCAACCTGTAAAGACAATTTGTGGTTGTACCAACCTGTAACGACAATTTGTGGTTGTACCAACCTGTGATGACAATTTGTGGTTTTACCAACCTGTAATGACAATTTGTGGTTTTAACAACCTGTGATGACAATTTGTGGTTGTACCAACCTGTGATGACAATTTGTTGATTTTCCCAGCTGTAACGACAATTTTTGGTTGTACCAACCTGTAACGACAATTTGTGGTTGTATCAACCTGTAACGATAATTTCTCTTTGTACCAACCTGTAACGAGAATTTCTGGTTGTACCAACCTGTAACGACAATTTGTAGTTGTGCCAACCTGTAACGACAATTTGTGGTTGTACCAACCTGTAACGACAATTTGTGGTTGTACCAACCTGTAACGACAATTTGTGGTTGTACCAACATGTAACGACAATTTGTGGTTGTACCAACCTGTAACGACAATTTGTGGTAACCAACCTGTAACGACAATTTTTTGGTTGTACCAACTTGTATTGACAATTTGTGGTTGTACCAACCTGTAACGACAATTTGTGGTTGTACCAACATGTAATGATAATTTGTGGTTGTACCAACCTGTAACGAGAGTCTGTATTTTGGCGATGTACAGAAACCGTCAGTGGCCTGTATCTCAACATCAGTTTTTCTGAACGAGACGCCGGCCTCATAATTTAATGGACCGTTAGAAGTAATCTTTGCTTCATTAGGACTCACAGCTGTAGACAAAACAATTTGCATCATAAACATAGCTACCAGTACATACAGCTGAAATAATATAATGCGCACCATAAACATAACAACTATAATTAACATTTGAAGATTTTAAAAAATGTGCATCTTAAACATATCTACTATTACAGGGGTCGACAACCTGCGGCTCGCAAGCCGCTTGCGGCTCTTTCGATGTCAAGATGCGAAAATATTTATAATTATATTATTTTATATTAAAAACTCGTGTTAGTGGCTCTTTAAAAACAGGGAAATTTTTTAAAATGTAAATTTTTGGCTCTTTCGTCTCACAAGGTACCTGTACTAGTTGTATCAGCTGATATAAAAAAAATTTGCATTGAAAATATCGAAACAAGCTATTGGCAACAAGTTCATCTCAAAATAATTAGTCAAAACTTCCCATAACCTAAACCCAAACTTTAGCCATGATACTATAGATATCAAGCTAACAAAGGTATATTTACAAATAACGTACGGGTTTTGCTTACAAATAACTTATCAATAATGTTGCAAACAACATTACCCCATTATTTGGCTATACATTCCATGCCGATAATTGCACTAATAGTTTATTTTGGTTAGGTTGGGATCAATCTCTGTGTTCCAATAGTTTTACTAAATTGTTGAAAGCATATCGTGTTTTGAAACAGTTATATTCCTATTTACGGAACAAGACTTTGTTGGAATAATTATATTCCTTATTTTCGGGAAATACTCCGTGTTTTATAAATCACACATGAACAGTTATATTCTTATTGTTGAGACTATATTCTGTGTTGAAACAGTTATATTGGATAGTGAAGTCAATAGTACGCTCGCCTTACAAGCTGAGGGGCGTGGGATCGAGCCTACGCAAAGCCACAATAAAAATGATGAATGACTAACGCTAAGAAAGTCCTCTGTTGACCTGGAAGGGAGTCGGGGCAACCACCAGGTCTACCAAAAAAATAGTGGTACCTCGGTATACGTCCTTAATCCATTCCAGACACTCTGACGTATACTAAAAAGGACGTATACCAAACGTATTTTTACCATAAGAAATAGAGGGAAAATGATTAATCCGTTAACATGAAAAACATCATATAGTTTTTTTTAAAAAATCCTTTATATTAACTCGTGGTGTCTGCGGCCGCCCGCCCTTGCTTGTCGCCAAAAATTTTGATCGATTTTTAACCCACTTGCTCGTAAGCTAGCGAGCTGAAATTTTGCAGTGCAGGCAGTTTCGTACCGATAATAAAAACAATGTTTCAAAATTTCAGATCTATCGCATGTACCGTAATTAAATTATTGATTTTTTAGATTATTTTATTTATTCCTATGTATCATGTTATTTTTTTTAGATAGAGTGTAAGGGTGCGCATTATATTGAACAACCTTTCTGTCGCACAATAAGGTGCGTATTTTACTGACAAAACCTTTTATAAACATATTCCTGATCGGTGCGCATTATATTAAACATGTTTTACGACACAACTACGATTTTGTATTTTTGGATGGTCTTGCGCTGCGTATTATAATGAACATTCTTTTAGTTACGTCTCATACATAAAGGATTTATAGTGAAAAACTTGGTTTTTTACGGGTTGTTGTTATTTTAAAATTATTATTTAAAAAACAACAACATATTTATGCATTTAATGACGTGGTTCTATAAAATAATTTAAGCACTGCTTGATATGAAAATACTTAAATAAATATTTTTTTTCTGTATTTCTGTTACCCAGATCAAAATCGATTTTCAACATGCTCTAATGTCCCTGATCTTTGTTTTGTAATCGATTTAACCCAATTTGCACATTTAATAGAGTCTTTTTTTTCACAATCACAGAGATCGAAATTCTTGGCATACTTCAATTTAGTCCCGAAACACGCACGCTGATTTCATCTTATATAAAAATCTTTTTTTCTCAATTCCATGGTGATCATAACATCCGTCCATAGTTGACGTCACAAACCTAGGGGGAGGGGGTCACACATTTGTGACGATATGTGACGAGGGGGAGGGGTGTTAAAGAACTGTAACGTAACATCAAAGCGCGCAACGTTAAATAAAAGTTCCACTTAAATATTTGATTGGCTACAATTTTTTTAATGTCGATTTAAATGGCTTCACGCGTGTTACGATATTAGATTGCAGCCTTATACTAAACTAATAATACATACTTAAATGACAATAAAGTGATTTCAAACATGCTCATTTTCAAATAGGAAATACGGCTATTATGAAGAGGAAGCCGAAACTTTGTGACGTCAAATTTGAGGGGGGGTTAACTATTTGTGAGGACGTGTGACATGAGGGGAGGGGAATCGTCCCAAATCGCGCTACATTAAGGGTGGGCAAAAATTTAAGGGTGAGGGCCGCATTAGTAAGAAATGAAACATCATAGTGCCATACCTCACAAAAATTTAGCCTCGATTCAAGTAAAAACATCCATCTTTCAGATAAATTTATTTATTTTGTCGATATTACCGCAGGCTTCCGCGGGCCTAAAAAACTCCGTAGTGGGCCGCATGCAGCCCGCGGGCCGTAGTTTGCCCACCCCTTGCGCTATATATTTTATGGACGAACCCATACAAGTAGGTCGTATTCCAAACAAAGGTCGTATATCAAGCGAAAAGTTTCGCGTCCAAAAAGAACGTATACCAAATTGGACTTATACCAATGCAAACGTATACCGAGGCACTACTATATATTCTGTGTTGAAACAGTTATATCTTATTGTTGGGACGAGACACTGTCCTCATCTTTACTCTACTGACCTCCAAATGTGAACTGATTCAACCCCTGGCTGTTTCCACTTGTCTTTGTGTAGGTGACCGTATCCCCACTGTTGGGGTCTTTGACCAACATTGTGTAGACGTCCGTCTTATCTTCAGATACCTGCACGGTGGCGTCAAGGTTGGCAACTACAGGCGCGACGTTGGCTTCTGTGGAGATCAATCGATTCAAAGACTTCTGTAACAAGCAGCGAGTTAAGGAACTTTAGGCTAAATAATGGAAATCGTTTAAAAGTCCAAACAATGACTTGTCAACGTGTTATTAATGTTACCTGTGATACGCCTGTCAATGACCAGTGGTCCCACTGTGGCTTTCCCGTCACTGATGGTCACTTCGAAAGTGACGTCATTACGGCATTCGTTCCTCATGTCCACAGTGTTGGTGATGACTCCGGTACCTGAACACAATGGCATGCGGCGTTTTATGGAAGTGATTGGAAAAACTCTGGTACTCACCCTTACTCAACCTAAAGCAGGACTGACCTAATGAACACATCACATATTGATAATCTAGCCCTAGCTACAGAAGGATTGACCGGATGAAAAAATCACATATTGACAACCTAACCTAACCTACAGCAGGACTGACCTGATGAACATATCACATAATAATAACCTAACCTAACCTACAGCAGGACTGACCCAATGAACATATCACATATTGACAACCTAACCTAAAGCAGGACTGACCTAATCAACAGATTAGTTTTTACATCATTGTGTCTATAGTTTTACGTCATTTCCGAATTTTAAGATTACTTATCCTGTTGGTATCTGTAGTTTCACGTGAATCATGTTTCTGTCTAGAACCATCTCTCTACGACATGACCAAGTATTGACTCTGTCTACAACCATCTCTCTACGACATGACCAAGTATTGACTCTGTCTACAACCATCTCTCTACGACATGACCAAGTATTGACTCTGTCTACAACCATCTCTCTACGACATGACCAAGTGTTGACTCTGTCTACAACCATCTCTCTACGACATGACCAAGTATTGACTCTGTCTACAACCATCTCTCTACGACATGACCAAGTGTTGACTCTGTCTACAACCATCTCTCTACGACATGACCAAGTGTTGACTCTGTCTACAACCATCTCTCTACGACATGACCAAGTGTTGACTCTGTCTACAACCATCTCTCTACGACATGACCAAGTATTGACTCTGTCTACAACCATCTCTCTACGACATGACCAAGTGTTGACTCTGTCTACAACCATCTCTCTACGAAATGACCAAGTATTGACTCTGTCTACAACCATCTCTCTACGACATGACCAAGTATTGACTCTGTCTACAACCATCTCTCTACGACATGACCAAGTATTGACTCTGTCTACAACAACCTCTCTACGACGTGACCAAGTATTGACTCTGTCTACAACAACCTCTCTACGACGTGACCAAGTATTGACTCTGTCTACAACAACCTCTCTACGACGTGACCAAGTATTGACTCTGTCTACAACCATCTCTCTACGACGTGACCAAGTATTGACTCTGTCTACAACCATCTCTCTACGACATGACCAAGTATTGACTCTGTCTACAACCATCTCTCTACGACATGACCAAGTGTTGACTCTGTCTACGACCATCTCTCTACGACATGACCAAGTATTGACTCTGTCTACAACCATCTCTCTACGACATGACCAAGTGTTGACTCTGTCTACAACCATCTCTCTACGACATGACCAAGTGTTGACTCTGTCTACAACCATCTCTCTACGACATGACCAAGTATTGACTCTGTCTACAACCATCTCTCTACGACATGACCAAGTATTGACTCTGTCTACAACCATCTCTCTACGACATGACCAAGTGTTGACTCTGTCTACAACCATCTCTCTACGACATGACCAAGTATTGACTCTGTCTACAACCATCTCTCTACGACATGACCAAGTGTTGACTCTGTCTACAACCATCTCTCTACGACATGACCAAGTATTGACTCTGTCTACAACCAACTCTCTACGACATGACCAAGTATTGACTCTGTCTACAACCATCTCTCTACGACATGACCAAGTGTTTACTCTGTCTACAACCATCTCTCTACGACATGACCAAGTATTGGCATTGACCGTGGCTACTTTATACTGAGAGCTGGACAACTGGATTAAGTGACAAATTATTTCATAAACGTAAACGTATGGAGAGTTAATGGACCGCACCACTTAATTAATTTAGATGCCATATGCAGAGGCGTCACTAGGGTTGGTGCCACCCCCTCACGACCTACCCGCAGACTTCCTCCGAGTCTGCCAACAACGCCAGATAACGGGAACAACAGAATTTTACGTTTTGGTGTAACTCCTTGTGATGGTGACCGGGTGCGGTCGCACCCTCCGCACCCCTTAGTGACGGCTCTGCCCCTATGGCTTAGTCAGTTATACTTGGCACCGCCACTGTAACACTTGCTTGGATCAATGACGTAGTTAGACGAGGATGACGTAGGTATGACTCGCATGGAGTAGGTCACTGTGTCACCATCGAGATCTTCAGCGTTGACGTCATATATGGTCGACCCAGCCGCTTGTTTGGAACTTAGAGTTGCAGTTTCTGTAACAGACAACACCAGATCTTATAATGAGAGCACGATATTATAGGACAATTTATCAACAATAAGAAAATAGTTGATATTACACCCCCACCCCCACCCCCAAAAGAAAAAGAAATATTTTACTCAGTAGAAAAGGAACATATGGGATTATACAACACCAATTGCACTAAATGAAATGTACTTCGTAAACTAAATATTTTAGAGTTTTAATGGAGCATGTACTGATAAACTGTAGATTTTAAAGCTTATAAATGTCATCGATGAGCTGATTAATTGTAGCATGTTATTGCTCTAAGTGATTTTCACTCAAACTATTCCATGTCGGCACATTGCCGACTTTATAGAACTGTCTTCGTATTCCATGTTCATGTTGGTAAATGTTTTTGTATACCGATTAAGTGACCAACTTACTGAACTTGGTATCGGGTTTGAATATTGGAGGTTTATTTGGAATGATTTTGACCTCTACGACGCTGGCCACAGGAGGTTCTATATCGTCTGTGCATGCAATGGTGATGACGTATGTCTGGGCAGAGCCGAAGTCTAATTTCCCTTGTCCTGGTTTGAACTGAAGACATTTCGTGGTCGTCGCTGGAGAAGTGAGATAATAAAAAAAGACAGACATGATAGGATTGTGAGTGTTGTAGAAATGGAAGAATGTTTATAGTATCGATGATGAAGGATTGGTTTGCAGTCTCAATGGAACATAACAATCTTTATAGTTAAAATGCTGAAGGATTGGTTTGTAGTCTTAATGGCACATAACAAGTTTTATTGTTAAAATGCTGAAGGATTGGTTTGCAGTCTTAATGGAGATCAACGATATTAATATTTTCATTAACTAGGCTGTGCTGCGGCGCCTTGACGCCTGCGGCGCCCATTTTTTAGGGCGCCTACGTTGCCCACCTTTTTCAAAAGCCCAAGTAACTTGTCCTTGTATTATAAATACGTAACATTAAACTTCAAAATTCACACAAAATATTTTATAATAGGTGTTGTAGGGCGCCCACCGCGCCTACTTTGTTTTGGGTCAAAAGCCCAAGTAACTTGTCCTTTTATGATAAATACGAAATATTCCTGAAATGTACACAAAGTATTTATATAATATTTTTTTACAGTGCTAATCACCACACGATTTTTAAAACTTATTTTAGAACGCAGCGCACCAATTCACTGCACCAAAAAATAACTCTTTGAGTCAGTCAGCACTGTTTACAACACAAATGCTGACGTCAAGGTTCGTGCGTTGTTTGGTTAACGTTAATCTGGAAACCAAAATGATTATGATTTTTAAGTCTATATTTTCAATTTTAAAAAAGGCAGAGTGATGTCCCTTAGCGTTAGGCGTGAGTCAGTCATAATTGAGGGTAAATCTATAATAGATGAACGATTATTAGGCGTGGTAGAAATGATGACACAAAATTTGATTATAAGCAGTCTTAGAAATGATTATTTTAAAATACAAATATATTGCCAGCGGGGTCATCAGTGAGGGAGGTTAATATGAAGACCAATCACGTGACTATTTAAAAAAATATTTTTGGGGGGTTTATTTTCCAAACTTACTCTGAATGCGTCTATCGGTTGCTAATATTTGTTTTCACCAAATAAAACGTCGTGTGTGTTGTGAGAAAGTATTGTAAATTGATCATACATATGCCGCTCACTGCAAGTTAAGCGCCAAAGTGATCTTTATAAACATCCAAATTAACACTCCAGTTTGTAACTTACACTTCCGCTTTTTTACAGTTTTTAAATTTATCTAATTATAGGTAACATATTTAATATTTAACTCAGTAACTGTTTTATCTCCTGTTACGTGCCACGTTAGTGAGCCAACTTATAATAATAGTATAATTTAATTACAATCATTTACACATGTAGTATCTAACAGTTCCATTCTCTAAAATGAAGGACATCTTAATGCTTCTATTAAATGGTCCCCCCATTGGGATACTCACAAGAAGGACAGTCCAGTATTTGAAAACACTTTGTACAAGGCGTGTTGGGTGTCATTGACTTGATGTACACACGAACTGGATCATTGTCGGGGTCCGTACATTCTATCACAGACAGTGTGGTGGTGGCTCCTGCAGTCTCGTTCAGAGTGGCTACTTTGGTGTACGTCTGGGCAATAGCCGGCTAGACAATAACAAGGACACAACAAGATGACAATGTTAACGTCTTAAAATTAACCGTTAGAGTTACCACAACCCTATTCCTAACCCTTACCGTAACTATAATCCTACCCTTAAACCTAACTCTAGCCCTAACCCTTACAGTAATTCTAACCCTAACCCCAAAATCTAGCCCTAACTCCTAACTTTAACCCTAAGCCTGACACTAAGCCCTAACTCTAACACGAACCCTTACCGTAACACTAACATTAACACCTAATCCTACAACTAATTACATTCATAAGACATCAGTGCTATTGTGAAAATTTTTGTGCGTTTAATAAGTCAAATTTTGTCCATTAAATAATGTTTAACTTACCGTGGCGCTGGTTCGAGTCATGTAAATGATGAAGAAAACGAAAGTCATCAACGTCATTGAAACTTTGGCCATTATATTGTGTTTTCTCACTGGATCCAGACGAAATTGGAAGAAAATCCGTATTTCACTACCTTAAGTGTTTCGTTGTTTAGCCTTGTTAAATATATGTTGTCTATATTATATAACAAATATGTTGCATCGTATTTTGAAATACATATTATGTGTTATATTAATGGTCAAATATAACTTTACATAAAGGATCACTTCCTTTATCAAGACCCCCGGGGCATTGTGCTAGCCACACAATCCCTTACTAGTTAATGGTGGCTAAATAAAACTTCTGAACGCTACTTCACATGCCCCATAGTCCGTCATGGACTGGAAAGGGGGTTATTATTATTATTATTATTAACTTCCTTTATAATATACCAAGTCTCAATTTTTACATCGAATTAATTCATACGAAATTAAAATTTTATAAATGTATTTTGAAAATGATTTCTAAATTCGCAGATAAATTAATAAAAACAAAATCACTACCATGGAAATAAAAAACCACACAGTGCTCCTACTCCACTCATGAAATCAAATATAAATAAGAGGGGAAAAACAGACCGCGCAAAGATCAGAAAATAAACCTGCCATAAAGCATTCAGCCACTGCCAGCTAAGTGACAAAGACAATTCAATGTTCTTTTGAAACTATGCAAAATAGATCGCGGGAACTATGAGGTTTGGAGTTTAACGTTGATATAAAAGTTGTATATATTTATTTATTTATACACACATGTGTGTGTGTTCATTTATTGAGTGTCCGTAGAAGGAAAATGGGCTCTTCTAAATAACATTTAATACACTTGTGATGAAATTGGTATTTTGGTAATGGAACTTTTTAAGGAATACACGCCCCGTCACTGTCAATTTTGTTAACTGTTGCAATAACTCAGACCCATGAAGATCTTACATCATTTAGAGAACGTGTCTGATTAGAAGTTACCATAATCTCAGACCTATGAAGATCCTACATCATTTAGATAATGTGTCTGATTAGAAGTTACCATAATCTCAGACCCATGAAGATCTTACATCATTTAGAAATTTAGATAACGTGTCTGATTAGACGTTACCGTAATCTCAGACCCATGAATATCTTAATGCCCATAGGCAAGGTGTCTTATAACTTAAAGTTACCATAATCTCAAGCCCAAACAGAAATACGTCTTCCTTAAACCGCCCACCCCTGACACATTGTATAGGTCACTACAGGTTGAGAAAACACAGCTTAACTGAAAAGCTTTTCCCCCAAATGTTCCTCACTTACCCTAGACCTAACCAAATTTCGTGGATAGCTTTTCTACCTCAACGTGCCTATATTCTTTACATACCCTTATTCAGGGTTGTCAAAAGTCGGGCCCGCGGGCCAAATATGCCCAGCGCTTAAGTTTTAGCTGGTCCGTGAGCTCATTATATATAATTATTACCTCAGAGACATTTATCTGTATTAAAAAGATATTTTATAAGAAAAGACGAAATTATGTGCTGTATTGAGTACCAAAATACGATGATTTCAAATGATGACAAAAATAAATGACATTTTATTTTTTACGAGCGTGGATGTTGATTGCAAACAAGCGCTGAACTTATGTGTATGAAATTCGTCCATGTCCGATAGCAAAAATGTATAACTTAATAATTTTTATATTTGTCAGCTCAGGAAATGAAATGAATTTGGCATAGGTAGGTGTACTTAAGATTTTAAGAAACATTTTGACACCACACATTTTGACACCACACATTTTGACACCACCCAATTTGACACCACACATTTTGACACCACACAATTTGACACCACACATTTTGACACCACACATTTTGACGCCACACATTTTGACACCACACATTTTGACACCACACATTTTGACACCACACATTTTGACACCACACATTTTGACACCACACATTTTGACACAACATTTTGACACCACACATTTTGACACCACACATTTTGACACCACCCATTTTGACACCACCCATTTTGACACCACCCATTTTGACACCACACATTTTGACACCACCCATTTTGACACCACACATTTTGACACCACACATCCACACATTTTGACACCACACGTTTTGACACCACACATTTTAACACCACACATTTTGACACCACACATTTTGACACAACACATTTTGACATCACACATTTTTACACCACACATTTTGACATCACACATTTTGACACCACACATTTTGACACCACACATTTTGACACAACACATTTTGACACCACACATTTTGACACCACACATTTTGACACAACACATTTTGACACCACACATTTTGACACCACACATTTTGACACCACACATTTTGACACAACACATTTTGACACCACACAATTTGACACCACACATTTTGACACCACACATTTTGACGCCACACATTTTGACACCACACATTTTGACACCACACATTTTGACACCACACATTTTGACACCACACATTTTGACACCACACATTTTGACACAACATTTTGACACCACACATTTTGACACCACACATTTTGACACCACCCATTTTGACACCACCCATTTTGACACCACCCATTTTGACACCACACATTTTGACACCACCCATTTTGACACCACACATTTTGACACCACACATCCACACATTTTGACACCACACGTTTTGACACCACACATTTTAACACCACACATTTTGACACCACACATTTTGACACAACACATTTTGACATCACACATTTTTACACCACACATTTTGACATCACACATTTTGACACCACACATTTTGACACCACACATTTTGACACAACACATTTTGACACCACACATTTTGACACCACACATTTTGACACAACACATTTTGACACCACACATTTTGACACCACACATTTTGACACCACACATTTTGACACAACACATTTTTACACCACACATTTTTACACCACACATTTTTACACAACATTTTCGGCTCTAGTTGTATTTCAACAAACTTTATTTTAAAGTACGTTATATAAAAAAATGTTTGTCCATAAATTATTTTTTTTCAATCCAATTTTTATATGTTTCTGATGATATCTGGCGCTCTTAATGTTTTGAAAATCGTGATCGTCTTGTCCCACTTTACACCCTCTCCCCAATATTACTCTTAAAAATTATTTGAAAAAATGCATTCCTTATTTTTTTTTAAAGACGTCTCGAAGAATGCCAATTTTGTTTATTATCTTAATTCTGGCCCGAAACACTTTTACTTAATGGCATGCGGCCCTCTTTGCAAAAAGTTTTGACACCACTGTCCTAATTATAACCCGTTGACTGTAAATCTTTTCTACTTTAACGCTCCTATATTCACTACACACTCTAACCCCAATTCTTCACAAAACACAACACCAGCAATAAACCTAGCTCATGAGACTTTCTACCAAACTTGATAGCCTATCTATTTCAACGCTCTCCGATAACCAAATAAACAAGTCGGTCTAACAACAAACACATCGATAGATCGATCAGTCCGTGACGCGATACAGTTCATAAGGTGTCTGGAAAGAAATGCAGTTTTGAATGGATTAGTTGAATATCGCTACTGACAGTTGGAGCGCTCTTTGAATTAATGTGCACACGTATTGAAAGTAGATTTAATTATTCTGAAAAATTGCCGTGTGTGACAACGCAGTTAAATTCCATAAATATCCAATACACACCAAGTAACACCAATAAGATTATCTATCTATATCCAATACACACCAAGTAACACCAAATAAAATTATCTATCTATATCCAATACACACCAAGTAACACCAAATAAAATTATCTATCTATATCCAATACACACCAAGTAACACCAAATAAAATTATCTATCTATATCCAATACACACCAAGTAACACCAAATAAAATTATCTATCTATATCCAATACACACCAAGTAACACCAAATAAAATTATCTATCTATATCCAATACACACCAAGTAACACCAAATAAAATTATCTATCTATATCCAATACACAACAAGTAACACCAAATAAGATTATCTATCTATATCCAATACACAACAACGTTGAGTCCACACATTTACCTGCTTGGTTGAAATGCAGTGTGTCCTTATTCATCATACACTGTATATATTTACTTTTTTCTCTTTTAGTTTAAGCAAATAACTAAAGTCTATATCACTTTATTACTTTATATGTTCAAAGATTAGAAAGATGGACATTCTTTCCCTTACTTTCTAGTTGAGCCCACCTTTAGCATATTTTAGTTTCACAGTTTTTACAAGAGGCAGAGATTCTGTTTTAAAATGGACCCCAGTTCCTTAAGTTTTTTCTAGCTTCTATCAGGCCAATCCTTATCAAAATGTTTTGTTACATTCCAAATACTATGTTATTGTTTTATTTAAATATTGCGGCCAACTTATTTCCTCTTCCATGATAAGATGTAATGTAAGCTTTCATGTCAAGTTTTAAATACTCATAACCTTTGATGATATGTTATGATAATGTCCATGTCAATATTTTAATAATGATAATAATTGATGATGAGTTATTTTAATGTCCATAATTTTAGTAATCATTAGCTTATTTATCATTTATCAAAATCAATGTTATTTCAGACTGATGTACCATGTTGAGATTTGTTCTTGCGATTTGAAAGTGGAATCGTCTGCCAATGTTATTAGAAAAGGTTCATGTCGCAGATTTAAGTGTATTGACAGGTAATTTTAATTGCCATTTGCATTGTATGTTACATTACTTGTTACGAATAGAAGTTATTGAGTTGCTTAATTGTTGAATGTTTAACGCGATTCATCATGCAATATTATTTGTGTAAATTAACCATGTTTTGATGTTTGTGATGTCAGAAATCCTTTTCCCCGCCCTAAGCTTTTCCCGCGGATTCAATCAAAGGCTTAAGGTCTTTTTCTATATACATTTTTACCAGAGTTGTGGTGCAGGCCATGTCGTGATCGATTCACAGTGGGGATATATATTTATATATTTATATATTTTCATTTTCCCCTTCTTTTTTAAATTTTAAATTGTCTTTTTACACTCAATTTTAGGATACCTGCAAACAGTTATTTCTTCGTGTTTGGTTTTTTAATGAATAATATTTTTTGCAGGGAAAGTTGATCACGTAGTAAAGACAAAGTATGAACAAGGAACCAATGGACTATTTAGTTACAAGTTAAAGTCTTACATAAGCTGCTAGCAATAATTTTTTTAAAAAGGACGCTTGCTTGATAGGGCCCCAGTTTGAATTGCAGCCAGGGGCCCCGTGCTGTCTTAATCCGCCCCTGCCAACATCTGGCATAAACATCATTGTTCACCGACACAGACTGATCGAAGTAACATGTATATGATGTTCACATAAACAGCACAATTTTAAGAATAATTGTTGAGGCTGCTCTGAAATAAGATTTGTATCAATTTTATGATTTATAGAAATTAATCACAGAGTATGCGATACCAGAATAATTTGATTTATAAATATTTTTGTTTGTTTGTCATAGAAATTATGGTTATAGAAATGTTATATCGAATAATAAACATTTCATGAAAATATTAATTATAAACATACATATTTGAAAAAAATTATTTTTTACATAAAAATTACAACAAAAAAGTTATTAATAAATAAATAATGAAGATATTTAGTAAAAGTCATTGCTTTTCTTATAAGTCGATGATTCAATTACATAGCTTAATGACTCATGGTTCAGGAAGTGCTTTTATTTTTACTATATCGAGGCTTTAACTATTTTTTGTATATAGCATTTGTTAGCAGTTATAAAGCAAATATATAGTGTAAATCAAAGCTATTCTTTCTCAAAGTATTAAAAAAACTCAAAATTGATATTTTAAAGTTTGTGCTTACTTTTGTAAGATATTTCAGCATTAATTTAAATATGGGGTTTACATCATCCAGTGATCGTTTCGTTGAAGGATTATTAAACTTACTATATAGCAACAGTGGCCAAACCGCGGCTCGCAAGCCGCATGAGGCTCGCAAGCCGCATGAGGCTCTTCTGTGTCCAGATTACGGCTTGCGTGCTATTTATGAAAGATATGTACAAAGATACTGGATGATTTCCAAGCCAGGTTTTATGACCCATATCGCTTCAATCCAGCTCTCAATATATTTTTTTTACAATTTAAAATGGCTCTCATTTACTACAGGTCTGACCATCCCTGCTATTTAGTTTCAGGTGATAAAATTTATGGTAAGAAACGGCACATTTAAATTTACAAGTAAAGCTAGTTTTTTTTAAAATGAAATCCATTAATGAATATACTTTAAATTCTTATTGTCATACATCACTCATGAATATTTAAATAACTTGTCAACTCAATGGTTTACTTCGTGACATTTCGATTATATAAAAATAGCTTGTAAACTCATTGCTTTCCTTTCAATAATCCCTTAATTTTAAGCTGTTGTTTAACTCACTGCTTTTCTTTGTTTAGGAAGCAATCAGAAAACATTTTTAATAATATCATTTTTTGAAATTATACCTTAAATACCCTATTTATTGTTCCTAATAGGTACACTTTATCAACATGTTAGTTTACATAATTATACATTTTTTCTTAGAAAGTTCAGGTTCTGCGGCTGATGGAGACAACGGGTCAACTACTGGGTCTATGGTATGTGGGTAGTGAACCTCCATGTCACCAGGTGTGGGCAGTCTCTTTCTGTCAGGTTGGTTCTTAAAGTCATCATCTGGATATCCTGTACATTTTAACGTTAAACAGTTTATCATTTGATATCTTTTCATTTTAACGTTTTACATTAAATCCGAGGATATCCTGTTTATACATTTTAAAATGTTACAGGAAATCATTGGATGTCCTGCTCATTTTAACGTTTTACAAAAAAAAACCAGCTTTCAACTGTATCCTTGTACCAACCCTAATCCTAACACCGACACTAATCCCAACACCGACCCTAATCCCAACACCAACCCGAATCCTAAAACTAACCCTTATCCCAACACCAACCCTAATCCCAACACCAACCCTAATCCTAAAACTAACCCTTATCCCAACACCAACCCTAATCCCAACACCAACCCTAATCCCAACACCAACCCTAATCCCAACACCAACCCTAATCCCAACACCGACCCTAATCCCAACACCAACCCTAATCCCAACTCCAACCCTAATCCCAACACCAACCCTAATCCCAACACCAACCCTAACCCCAACACCAACCCTAATCCCAACACCAACCCTAATCCCAACACCAACCCTAATCCCAACACCGACCCTAATCCCAACACCGACCCTAATCCCAACACCAACCCTAATCCCAACACCGACCCTAATCCCAACACCAACCCTAACCCCAACACCAACCCTAATCCCAACACCAACCCTAATCCCAACACCAACCCCAATCCCAACACCAACCCTAACCCCAACACCAACCCTAATCCCAACACCAACCCTAATCCCAACACCAACCCTAATCCCAACACCAACCCTAACCCCAACACCAACCCTAATCCCAACACCAACCCTAATACCAACACCAACCCTAACCCCAACACCAACCCACTCCCAGCAAATTTTAATTTTCTTACAAATAGTTACACAAACTAAATATGTAGCCATAAATAAACTACAACATAAACCATTAACCTCTTACACAAGGTTACATTAATAAAATATAACAATAGATCACGATTAACAACCTACTTTCTTTCCAAAACCCAAATAGAAACCCAGGACCCACTGGATCAGGTTGGGTAACTCTGAAACAAAATGATATAATTTACATCATGAATAAAGTGAAAGAAATTCAAACTATGATATATGTACATTTATGCCATTTGTTAATGCTTTAATATATTATTTTCCTGTTATTTATTTCAAACCGGAAACACGTTTCTGTGACTTGCTCATAATAGGCAATAATGTATTTTGTAATATTTCCATAATGACAATATTTAATTATTGCATTATAACAACAATGGACATCATTAATGCTATTTTACAATCATAATTAGACATTATTTATTTTGTACAGATATTACATTACGATTAAAATGATTCAGTTTTTTCTTAGACTTCATTTTAAATATGCAGTACTTAAGATCGTACATGTATCTAAACAGAGTTCAGCTAAGGACTGTGGTTAACTCCAGTCTACAGGTATCTAAACAAAGTTGAAGTTAAGGAATTGGTTCAACTACAGTCTACAGGTATCTAAATAGAGTTTAAGGTAAGGATTGGGGTTAACTCCAGTCTACAGGTATCTAAATAGAGTTTAAGGTAAGGACTGGGGTTAACTCCAGTCTACAGGTATCTAAATAGAGTTTAAGGTAAGGATTGGGGTTAACTCCAGTCTACAGGTATCTAAATAGAGTTTAAGGTAAGGACTGGGGTTAACTCCAGTCTACAGGTATCTAAATAGAGTTTAAGGTAAGGATTGGGGTTAACTCCAGTCTACAGGTATGTAAATAGAGTTTAAGGTAAGGATTGTGGTTAACTCCTCCGGTATACTTAAGGACTCACGTCGGTACAGGTGGTGTATTTATGGGCCTCGTCACAGGGAGTCTCCTCTCTACTTTTGGGGTTAACAGTCTGTAATAGATAATAATTTGTTGTCTGTTCTTGTACAAGAACTTTAACAAAGTTTTACATAGTTAAAATATAATATAAACATTATATGAGTGTGATTGCGCTGGAAGATAAACTAGATACAAAATTTTTGGGGGCCGTAGGAATTTGTATTTAAGTATAAATTATATATTTTTCCAAGTGTGTAAGTATAAATTATATATTGTTTCCAAGTGTGTATAAATTATAAATTATTTTTTTTATTTCTAATTGAATGGCATATGTCAAGGTAAATTGCATTTACTCAAGGTCATAATACATGTATTTCTATCAGACTTGAACTTTATACCTTTAAACCAGAAGTATTGAATCTACTGTCATGATAGCCATTAGATATTCAACTGTTCGCTACTGGACCAGTTGAACACAACAGAAAATTTGACCCATAAAAGTATAGGCAATTTAACCCCTTACAATTTGGGAGCTAATTGAAGAAATATAGTAATAAAAACAACCCGTAAAAAACCAAGTTTTTGACTATAAATCCTTTACGTATGAGACGTAACTAAAAGAATGTTCATTATAACACGCAGCGCAAGACCATCCAAAAATACAAAATTGCAGTTGTGTCGTAAAACGTGTTTAATATAATGCGCACCGATCAGGAATAGGTTTATAAAAAGTGTTGTCAGTAACATACGCACCTTATTGCGCGACAGAAAGGTTGTTCAATATAATACGCACGGCGACGCTCTATCTAAAAAAATAGCATGATACATAGGAATAAATAAAATAATCTAAAAAATCAATAATTTAATTACGGTACATGCGATCGATCTGAAATTTTGATACATTGTTTTTATCATCGGTACGAAACTGCCTGCAAAATTTCAGCTCGCTATCTTGCGAGCAAGTGGGTTAAAATCGATCAAAAGTTTTGGCGACAAGCAAGCAATCAAGCAAGGTCGGTCGGTCGGTCGGCCGCAGACACCACGAGTTAATATAAAGGATTTAAAAAAAATTCGACTTGACTCGACCCATTAATTAAAAAAAAATTTGATGAATAAGATTGATTCCAAGCAATTAAAAAAAACTTGTTACAACCACTCTTTAATGGAACCAAAGCATCCAAATGAAATGTCAACACTTTTTAAACACTTGATGAATTTTTTGTTTTTGAAATTTACAATTGATAAATGTATAAATTTATATCATCAAGTTATCAATTTGTGAAGGGCTTAACCCTTACCCAGCCATAACTTTGTGTGTGTGTGTGTTTCATAACCTCGTGGTCGTAGGGGGTTCTTATGTTTCCATTAGAACTTTCTCGGGGCTTGGTAGACCTTGGCGGCGCCCATCTCCTCTCCAGGTCAGTGAAGGAAGACTTTTTTAGCAATAGTCAAAGACGTAACTTATATGTTCCTTTATATCAAAGTTATTGCTCTAAAGCCTTATAAATTAATTTGCCTCTGAAGGCTCAGTAAATTTATAACATTTATAACATATTCCATGTATTTTAAGCATCAAGAAATCAAATATAATACTATAAATAACTGCAACTTCAGTGTGAGATAAAGTTTTAAATCTGTGCACACGTACTGTGGTTGTTGTGGAGGAAGTAATTAAAGTAAGTTTTTAAAAAAAAACGAGAAATCTCACCTTTGTGGCTTCGGTCTGCAGCAAGTTTTCTGGCAGTTTAACTTCTGGCAAGTTAGTAAACAAAGATTTCCATATTTCCACAGCATGAAAGTCAAAAGCCCCAACATCAATGCGCCCAATAATGCTGCGATGATAATCCAAGCGAGATTGTCCTAAAGGAAAAAAATAATAAAATGACTCTGCATACCTTACCGACTAATCAATTATTGTGGTGCAATTAATATCAAATAAATTTATTAATAGTTTGATTTTTTTTTACTTGTATCTTCTTTTCTTTTATTGAACAATCTCAACACTATCGATAGCAATATTTTTAAAGTGTAATTTTATTTAAAAAATATCGATATTTTATAAGTGTAATTTTATAACACAAAGTATCAATATTTTATAAGTGTAATTTTATAACACAAGATATCAATATTTTATAAAAAATAATTTTATAACACAACATATCGAGTATAATTTTATAACATTTCTTCTTAAGTTCTCATAGAAGAATTACATGCCTTTAAGACGCCTCTCACAAAATGGTGTCGTTATTATTTCAAAGTTTAGATGAGATAAATACAGTGGTTCCCAAAGTGGTCCATACGGACCCTCAGGTGTCCCCGATGCCCTTCAGGGGGTCCGTGAAAAATTAAAATTGATTTTGGTGCCCCTGAATAACGTCAGGGGGGTCCGCGCAGGGTTTAATATAAAACAATAAAATTGTGAGCCATTTTTATTATCATGAAAAGTAAAATATATAAAAATATACAAAATATGTGAATGTTTTTGTTTTACTAATTACATACGATCTTAGGTGCTATCAGTCATGGATAACAATGTTGTTTTACCTAGAAAAGGGAATAGAACTACTAATTTCCACAGCTATAACTAATCAAAATACTTGGTTTATTGAAAGGTCAGGTTTGACGTTAAAAAATGCGGTATTCCTATAAATAGTTCAGAATTGTTTTTTAAAAATGTAAATCAATGATGGTTGTAAGGTTGGCTATTTTTCGATGTGTCGGGAAATTATATTTACCGTATATTCCGGCGTATAAGACAACTGGACGTATTAGACCAGTGCTTCTCAAAGTGGTGGTCCGCGGACCGGTGCCGTCCGTGGGCCATCCGATGCCGATCCACAGAAGTTACCAAGAAAGGACATTTCGTTACCAAATCAGTACAGGGAAAATAGTTCACCGGTATCTGGTGCAATGGAAAAAATTCCTGCCGGTCCGCAATACTAAAAAGTTTGAGAAGCACTGTATTATACAACCCACCTACCTTCCTGTTAAAATATAGGTTTTAAGCTATATAAGATCACGCCTCTTCCAACACACACCAAATAGTACAACATCAGACTCGCTTTCAGTATCGTAATCTTAATTTAAATTAAAAGGCGACTCTGGGCCTTTGAGAAGATTTTTAGGCGCTAAAAATTCATCTAATATGCTGGAATATACGGTATCTAAATTGTAGCCTATTATCAAATATTTTTTTTTCTAAAAGGCTTTTATGCAACATTCCATTGAAAATGTTAATAATTATTAACGTTGGATTGTTACAACAGATAAAAGAATAGGTGAGCCGAAGAAAAAAATGCTGACAACTGAGTGTTGTTGAATATTTGAAGTATGGCCAAATGTTTGGAAACATATACGACAGGTGAAACAATATTTACTGAATTAACAAGATTTTACAAATAAATTTAAAGCTATAGCCATTAATTTATGGCATACGTAAAACAAGCTGTACCTAATGCATTTTAGTAACATTGTGTCATTCATCGACATCATTTATTCGCAAAAATCTTAGTGAACGTTTGCATGGGTCACTAGATTATGTCATTAGAGCATGTAATAAAATCAAAACGAATGCCTTCAATGAGAGATTATTTGCTCAAAATTGTTTGGAAAATGAAGAAGACTATAATCATTTTATAATACACACAGAAGTACTTTGTTTATCAAAAAGTGCATATTTAAATTTTAATTTTTATGCTCTCTTTGATTCAGTGTTGGAGTTCCTGGAAAGCAAAGACAATCATTTGGACACAATTAACTCAAAAATGACATATCCATGATGACTGACAGTTGAAGCCTTTGGCGTGTGGAAAAAAAGAGATCGAAATAGATACGAATCCATACGAATACAGGAGCAGATTATTGAAATATCCACAAATGAGGATCTTAAATCAATGTTTGAACAAGGATACTACACATTCTGGTTACAAAAACAGATCAGATCCCTATTTTATATCCTGCATTATGGGTTATTGTACAAAAGTGTTGACTGCTTTCTCACCGTCCTATTTGGTAAAACAAGAATTCAGTGCCACTATAAAAAGAAACCGGCTAGACATTAGTGCTCCTGGGAATTTGCGTTTGTTACTCACAACTATTAAGTCGGACAGAGAAATAAACTAATAAAATCACATCATGTTCATCCAAGTCATTAATTGTTTATAAGTTTATTTTTAAAAATGTTTCAATAAATACCTCGTCATAAAAATTTTCTTTTATTGAATTTGTTATTTTTGTACTATGCATTTATGTAGTATTTTCACTTGGGGTCCGTGGGCAAGTTTTGACTATAAAAAGGGGCCTGTGGGTCAAAATGTTTTTTGGGAAACACTGAGGTAATAGATGATTAGAACATATCATGTTATTTTTACCCCCAAAACAGAAGAGGAATAATTTTATAATTTGTAAGCATTTTTAAACAGATAAATCAATAATATATTTTAAACATACTGTTCAAACAATCGAAAGTCAAAACATGTTGTTTTCTTTGTTCACTCTGTGTGTTCGAAGTCTCACATTGATACAGCAATATTAAAGACATGCCGAACCCCAGTCTGTTTTTAATGAAAGGATTAACCGCTTATTATAAAAACACTGCTCTATATCGCAGACCTGTAACAGTATCTTATCGTATCTCTGATCTTATCGTATCTGACAGACGCTCCTTCTATACAGAATATTATTGCGTTTTACGCTAATCTATGGTTTATGTCTAGTAGTGCATTTTTATTACAGTTTTGAATTTTGATAAAGTGTTGGTTTTTCCTGGTTCCTCAGGCAACACTTTCCAAGTGCGAATTCCGGACGGGAAGAACGAGAATTTGCATACAACACATGGTCAAATAATGCAGTTAAATGAATGACGTCACATACCTCTTGTTTTTGAATCAGTGGTTTAGCTGGTGTTGTTGTAACGGTTGTCGTCGTTTGAGGTGCGGCTGCCGCCACAGTTGGTGCTGGGGTTGGACAAGGCTTTGGATAACATAAAAAATATTTTTTTATAGACATTAATTTCTTGATTTACCCCATACCCCTATTATTTTTCTTAAATAGGCTTCTTAACAGGAAAAAAATCAATAGACATAGGTTATTCAAACAGGGTATGTATGGGCCTGACAAGATGTCACAGAACAACAGACACCTTTTTCGGTAAAAAAGGTGTCTTCCTCGACGATCGAATGGAAAAAAACACACAAATAAAACGAAAATTTTCGCTGCGGTGTAATTTAAATCCAAAGCAATAGCAGGAGGAGAACAGTACACAAGGTTATAAAGCTAAGGAGAGAGTGGGCGAGGCAAATCATTTGCATGTCAGTGAAAATGAAACATTAATCCCATGTGGTGCAAGGATCCCATATTCTTGGATAAGCCTATTCTCCAGACTGATTCTGCTGTTGTGTTCGTGCAGGAGATCATGGGGGTGACAGACAAATCATCAACACACGTATGGTCGCGTCCATAGTAATGGAGGGAGACATGTTACCTCCCTTTCATAATAACGATACCACTACAATTTAATTGTATATTTTACAAGTGACGTAGCGTTCACAAGTTTTATTTAGCCACCTCTAACGTGCAGGGGGCCTTTGCCAGCACCGAGAATAGAACGCGTGACTCTCTTCTGCCTCCTCGGTTCGACAGTCCAGCGCGCTACCGCTAGACCCTTACTAATGCATAAGTTAGCGTAATTTTCATGTCCTTACTTCCCTTTGATAATAACGATACCGCTAGCTAGTGTTGTTGTTATGTAGCTACATTTGATGATATTGTTAAAAGATAGCCATCGAGCTATTATATTTACTATTTATTATCTTTTCACTACTTTCATCAGCCGCCCACCCTCCTTGCAGGTTTAATTATTAAGGTTAACCCACGAAATTGCCCCGGACAAACGCTCCTGACGAATGGGCCCCGACATAACGGCCCCAGACAAATCGTACCCGGACTAATAGATGGACTAATAGTAAAAAAACAATCAAATATTTTATTAGTTTTACTTACCGATTCGGTATCAGGTTTAGCTCAGAAGAAACAATAATAATGACATCACAAGAAACAATTTGACCACTTTTTTAAGGGTGAAAAAGTTGACAAAGGCTTAAAATGAGAAAAAAAAATTGTGATAAAAGTGTAAACAATTTTGTATGGGTCCGTTTTGACCGTGGCCTATTGGTCGGGTACGTTTTGACCGGGGCCGTTAGGTCGGGGCCGTTTTGACAGGGACCGTTAGGTCGGGGCCGTTTTGACAGGGACCGTTAGGTCGGGGCCGTTTTGACGGGTCACGAATAATTAGCACTTACAATGAAACGAACACTGATCACAGCTGGGCTAACACTTCTTTTGGGTCCTGGAGTGAGGCCCCTGTCATAGGCGTAGGCTTGAAAGGTATCGACACTTCCTGCGGGGAAAGGTTGCTGTAAAATGACCTCTCCCAGGTCGTTAACAACGACGGAACCACCAGATCCCCTGTGTTAGAGATTGATACACAACTTACATCTTTAATTTTACATTGACTTCAATAATACGAGCGAAGAACTCTTTATTTAGTTTACTTTAAATACAATAATAACAGAAAATAACTCATTATTTAGTTTACTTTAAATACAATAATAACAGAAGATAACTCATTATTTAGTTTACTTTAAATACAATAATAACAAGAGAACTCTTTATTTCCATTAACATAAACACAAAACTAAACTCTTTAATTTTACGTTCAGAAAATCATAAGAATATAATACAAAAAGTTTAGATATTAGAGTTGTCGTCTTCTGAGTAACTAGATATAACGCACTGGCGACTTTTAGAGAAAAAAAAATTGGTGATCAAATAAACTGAGAACACATTTTTTAGACTAGTTGCCACTTATATATCTTCAAATAGTTTTAGGAAAAGTAACGTACGTTATTCAATATAATTATGTTCAAAGGTAGCTTATTACCATGGCTGGTGACAAGTTGAAAAGTCATGGCATAGAATATTTTTAATTAGAAAACTGGTTGTCACACACTAATTAAAAAGTGTAAGTAATTAGGTAAAGAGATACTCCACTTACTTACTTATAGTATATAACATTATGAAATGAATTTTCCTGGCATATATATACAGTATAGTACTGCGATAAAGCTTTCAGATACATAATAAGATACACAAACGAATTGCGTCACTAAAACAATAACTTAAAGCTTAATGCATGGATTAATACATAAGTTAACATTTTTTTTGTAAAGTATGCAATACACGATGTTAATTTAATTTAAATTCTCGTGTTTATTTACTTGTACCAATGAAGGCATTAGCCGGAACGTGTAATTTTGTATTAGTATTAGTCTGTAAATATGTTATACTTTATTGTTTAAATTCGTTTGTGTATCTGGTATTTCCTGGTTAATTAACACTATAGACTGGCTTACTCGTAATATATAACATTATTCTGCTCTCTTGATGAATCCTTGTCTTTAGCGGTGATGGTCAGAAGTTTAGTACCTGGAGAGGTCATTGGAAACAAAATCCCAAATGAATCCAAATCAAAATATTTTTGGTTAAATGACTAGATGGTCATCAATCAATGTAAGGTATTGAACCGTTTGTTCTATGGCGAATGGTAATTTTAATAAGTATAATTTTATCAGTTTGGTTTATGTCATGTTGTTATTTGTGTTCTACCATTAAGCCTCAGTTGGCATAGAGGAAAATGTAGTAGATATTGTGGACCGCACGTCAGGCCCCAGAGATTGCCACTTTAGTTGGGCTGCCCATGAGCTACCAAATAATGTCATTTTGGTTGAGCTGCCACAGAAGATGAAACTTTGGGAGGGCATACCAAACAATGTTTACAGTTAATAGTTTTATGATACCTCATGTAATAAAAAATTTGATGTTATATGACAGGGTATGGCCTTTATTATCATCACACTTACTTGTGTACCCTAGGAAGTGATATTACACGTAAACTAGGATTAGATAATACACGTAAACTAGGATGTGATATTACACGTAAACTGGGATGTGATAATACACGTAAACTAGGATGTGATATTACATGTACACTATGATGTGAGATGTATTTACACTATGTGGTGTAACGTATGTTGTGTATATTACATGATATCTTGTATTATGTAACATTTCTAGAAGCTGGAGTGTCACACACCTGGAGCTGCGCACTCCGTAGCCGATGCTGTGTAAGTTTGCTGGTTGTCAAATACGGGAGCGTTGTCGTTACAATCAAGGAAACTGACTGAGACGGTGGCAGTGGCAGACAATCCACCTTTGTCTTCAACCTGCAAACCTCACATAAACATAATTTAATGATGGAATTAGGTCATGAATTTGTCCTAAGTCAATGTTGGTGGAACAAATAATAAAACCACATCAAATCCCGAAAAAATAATAGCACATAATCTAGCCCAGATTAAAACCAGATTATAATTATTTCTCAATGAAATCCAAATAAATAAGCTTCCTTCCAAAAATGAATTCAACGGCATCTTTTTACTAAAAATACGAGCAACCAAGACCCAGTGAGAGAGATGGAATTACAAAAGATTTTCACCTTGACATAAAAAGTTTTTGAGGTCAGCATGGGGCTAGGCTTGCCCATATCCACGTCATAGTCCAACAGAGTTCTGATGTAGCCAGTGGTCTCGTCTATGGCAAAGTAGCCCTCGTTGTTTGTAGTCTTGGCATCAAATGACCATTTTTTGATGTCATCTGCGTCAGGATCGGATACGGTGAAGGTTGGGATAAATTCTCCCTGTAAAAACAAGGGTAAATTAAAAAAAAATAAAATCAGGATAAATTCCATCTGTAAAAATTAGGAAAATTTGCATATGAGCTACCAAATGAAGTCAAAATACTTCAAATAACTAATGAATAATCATGAAAGATGAAGGCCGGCCCTAGAGTATGCGGGGCCTAAGGCAGCAAACAATGTGCGGGGCCCCGCACCAATGTTCCCTCTAAGGATCGTTGATCCGTGTGCAAATAAAAAAAAACAACAACTCGTGTACAGAGTTGCACAGCATCCACTTTGTGTGCAATATTTTACAAACTTTTCTGCATGGTAATACTAAACTGCTGCGCAGCTTTGTTCAGATATCTGCGCGGCCGCGCAGCTTAAGTGGAACACTGCCCCGGACCCAAGGCAGCAGACGAGGAGCAAGACCATGCAAACATTTTCATTTTTTCATATATTAAAATAATGGAAAAAATTAAATTGCATGTACTTAAATTTTTACTCTATAACAGCATTGACACATTAATCATTACAGGTTTTTTAAATATTTAATACGGTAAAATACCACATTGTGGCATAGAAATGATGTGGGACAACGTGCATATTGATGTACAGTAACATTATAGTTACATGAAAAGAGGTAAGACTGTAAGACATGTCATAATATAACATATGGTAAGTGGCGAGTGTCCTTAAATCGAATAAGTGATCTACGTTTCTCACTTACAATTGCACATTAAAGCCTAAAAATGGCATTTTCTAATTTAAATTTTTCTCCTGAACACATAAATGCTTACTAAAATGCTCTACGAACAATACTTTTTGAATAATGATTTAGGGTTATTATAATATTTTATTAACCTTGTGGGGCCGTCCATAAAGTACGTCACGCTATTTTTTTACAATTTTTACTCCCCCTCCTCCCCCTGTCACAAACTGTCACACATCTCGGACCCCCCCCCTAAAGTACGTCACACTTTCGAACGAAAATGTTGTTTTTTATCAACAAAATAATCAAAATTTGATATAAAACACCGTGACGTCACACATGGCCGGACACCCCCCTCCCCCCTGGCACAAACTGTCACACTTTCTTACACCCCTCCCCCCTCTGGAGCGTGACTTACTTTATGGACGGCCCCTGTAAGATTTTTTCTATTATTTTATCGTGAAAAAAAAGCTTCTTGAACCATTGTTATAAAAAACAAGTATTACGTACTAGATGTAACATTGTAAAAATTACAAAAAAATGCTTAGTCAAAGCGCGGGACCCTGAAAAGTGCGGGGCCCAAGGCGGTTGCCTAGTTCGCCTTGCTCTAAGGCCGGGCCTGGGAAAGATTAAACCATTTAAAAAAAGATAAAATTACATTCGGAAATTTTAGATAAAGATAACGTGTGATGCTTTGGATATATTTGTAAACAATAACGTCTTGTCTTATATCTATACAGACGCTCCTTCTATGCAGAAGATTACTGCGTCCACAGACCTTGCCGGTCCGGTCTGTTGGCAAGTGCTGCAGCGTTCACAGGCCACGGCTATTTGGGTTCTACGCATTACCCAGCCGCCTTTGTTTCCCCAACTAGTGTTAGGTACCCATTCGAAGCTGGATGGACTCGGGGACACCTTGTGTCCCGGGATCAAAGCAATTCGATCACACACATACATTAAAATGTGCGATAACTTACTTTTCCTTCGCAAACTTGAAGATTTGATGAGACTGGACTGATGGTAGGTGGTTCATTAACGTCGGTAACCTTAAGAGGGTTGATGAATAAACAAATGGAAGTATTGATAAAACAATATTTACGATAGATTTATTGATAAAACAAAACTTAACGATATCTTCAACATAATAAGAATTTAATCGAAATACAAAGATATTATATCACAGTATTTGATTACAAAATTTAAATACTTTAAATAGGCTAATAAAGGAATAAAAGCGTGCCTTATGAATGTCTGTACTTTATAAGATGACAAAGTTGAATTAATGTGTGTTTTTGTTGGGCCAATAGATGACTTTGTTAATGAACGTTAAAGTGCCTGTAATGTAAGTGAATAAGGCAGTAGAGAGATGTTAATACACCTTAAAAATTATAAATTGGAAAGAACAATGTGCCTGTAATAGAACAATGTGCCTGTAATAGAACAATGTGCCTGTAATAGAACAATGTCGTGAAGAATTTTTTTATAAAAAAGTACCTGCAATATAGATATAGTTGACAAGCTATATCTATATGTAAATGTACCAATACTATAGATGCATACAGGATAACCTAAAAGATGTTAATGTACATGTGATAGAGGTATATAGGGCAAGCCAAAAAGGTTGTTAATTTTACCTGCACTGTGAGTGTATAGAAAGGAGAACTGCAGTAACCGTCTGTAGCTTGTATAACAAAATCAGTTCGTCTAAGATTGGTCGTCTCGTAATCAAGTGTGCCCTTGACCTTTATTTTAGCTTCTCCGTTAGCAACAGCTAGCATTGAAGTATACAGTATTTAATACTTGTTTAAATCAACAGAAACATACTTTTAAGATACATGTATAGAAAACGATTCGAAGAACAATATTAATAATTTTAAATGACAAAATTTTACAGTTACAGAAATATTAATGAGTGCCTTTCAAAACGACTACTGACCCATGGTGATTAATCGGTGGTCTACATAACTAAAAAATAACCTACGATGATAAATCAGTAGTTTTTTTTAATATCAATGCAATAAACCCTTTAATTAAAGCTAAACTGCGGGTTTAAAGATGGACCAGTTCAGTATATTGTCAATGTGACAGGATTTAAAAACAATGAGGCAACTCTGATTGAAAAATGTGTGACACATGAAGTTGCCCGAAAGGGACAGAATCTGTGTTTAGTATACGTAGAGTTACTCTAACGGTACTAAAATACTGACCGCATACCTAAACCGACTTTACTGAAATAGTAACCACATATTTAAACTGACAATACTAAAATACTGACCACCATAAGTAAACTGACTCTGACCAAGAGTATTACTACTGGACATCGTGTACGTCACTGTGTCCCCCGCGTTTGGATCGTTGAAGACCATGGTGTAGATGTCCCCAGTGGCCGTCTCAGGGACCTGGACAATGGCGTCAAGTTTGCTGCTGCCATCTGGTGCCACATTTGCAGCTTTGATATGAACACGTTTCTTACATATAATATTTGGACTCTTACATCATTTTTTAAATCATTAGCATTGGAACTTGACCAATGACAATACTATACCCGCTATGGGAATGTCTATGACAAATGGTTCAACTGTTGTAAAGTAATCTCTAACAGTAACTTATTAGTTATGGGACAGTAACTCACTAGTTACGAAACAATAACTTCCTAGTTATAGGACAGTAACTTACTAGTTATGAACAATAACTTACTATTTATGAGACTATCTATGACAAGTGGTCCAACAGCTGTAATGCCATCACTTATAGTTACGAGAAACGAGACAGAGTTGCGACACTCCTTCTTCATATTAACTGTGGTTGTAATTTTACCAGTGCCTAGCATACAACAATTGAAATATACAATTGAAATATACAACATTTTAAATATAAAACAATTGTGATATATAACATTTGAAAAATAATAGAATTTAAATATACAATACTAGAAATTTGACGAATTATGGTAAACAAATGGCAGTCGCAATACATAGAAATGCTATTACCTTTATTTTTGACCAAGTGTTTATACGTACATTAGTTTTTAAGGCGTTCAGTCAATGGATTTATTTCTACAGAAGTTTTCAACAATAAATGTCACATTCTTTACTCCACGCACAGTATTTTTAAAATTAAAAACATCCGCATTAAATTTGTAATGCCGACTTATTTCGACAACTAAATTAGTTTTCTCTTCATTGTATCATGAAGTATCTTATCCTCATTAATCTTATCCTCATTAATCTAATCTTAGACTTGCTTGAGTCTATGACATAATTCCCACTTGATGACGTAGGAATAACTGTCATAGAGTATGTAATGGAATCGCCATCAAGATCCTGAGCATTGACGTCATACACGAGTGAATTTGCAGGTAGACTCGAACTCAGAGCAGCAGGAACTGAAAGACAAATATGTTAATGAGCTTCTAGTAATATCTGGTTAGGATTTACCTAGGTTCTTGTAATATCTTATTAGGGTTCGGGTTAACTTTCTTCTAATACTATATGGTCCGGATTAACCTATATTCAAGTAATAGCCTGTTAGGATAAACCTTTATTCTAGTCATATCCTTTTAGGATCAACATTTATTCAAGTAATATCCTGTTAGGATTAACCTTTACTCTAAACTCTGGTGGTATATTTACCGAGGCTATAAGAAGGTTTAAACTCTGGTGGTAGGTATATTTACCGAGGCTAGAAGAGGGTATAAACTCTGGGGTATATTTACCAAGGCTAGAAAAGGGTATAAACTCTGGCGTATATTTACCGAGGCTAGAAGAGGTATAAACTCTGGTGGTATATTTAAAGAGGCTAGAAGAGGGTATAAACTCTGGTGGTATATTTACCGAGGCTAGATGAGGGTATAAACTCTGGTGGTCTGTTAGGATTGACGTTAACTTGTATGACCTCGCTAGCCTCGGGTTCAGTGTTATCCGTACATGCAACAGTCAACAGGTAAGATTGCGCCCTGCTGTAGTCTAATCTCCCAGGGATAAAATGGAGACATTTCTCGGGAGCTGAAAATATTTTTAAAAATCGCAATTTCACAGTAACCAAATTTTTCCCTTGAAGGATAAATAGTGGCTTTAAAGAGAAAAAAAAGAGTAACCATAGATTTATAGAAAAGCTGATAACCAAAAAAATATTCCTTTTCCTGCATAGAGTTTGAAATTCAAATAGGGATAACAATTATATTTGAAATTTTTAATTGCTTATCACAAACTAAATAATTAACTATTATAAACTAAACAATTATCTAAAAGCTCCTTCTATACAGAAATTTGTTGCGTCATACGCTTATACACGGTTTATGTCTAGTCTTTAATTTTTATTAGAGTTTAAAATATTGTTAGTGTGTTGGTTTTCCTGGTTTCCTCAGGCTACCAATTCAACGTCCGACTTCCAGGCGGGAAGAACGAGAATTTGTATGTCTATCTGAGGGTTGTATGAAATTATCTTTGTGTTGTATTTTCAAGTTAGCAGTAATTGTCTTATGTATTATTTGATCTTTGTTCTTCTATCCTCTAGAGTTTCAAGGTTTAATATACGTATAATTTAACTAATGGTGTTGTTTTTGTCAGTTACTAATGTTAATTATACTGACCACAGTCCAGAACGGTAAAGCAGCTGGTACACGGTGAGGTGGGGATCATAGACTTTACATAAACACTGATAGGGTCATTATCTGGGTCACTGCAGTTAAACGTGGACAGAATTGTATTCTGTGACGTCAGTTCCATCAAGGTCACAACTTTATCAAAGGTGGGTTCAATTTCCGGCTGGGTGAAAGATGTTCTCAAATGTGATGAATAGTTTAGGATTTAAACTTGCGGGTTGTATGTCGTTAAAATATTTTAACATAAGATGTGTGCATAGTTTAACAAAAGATTACAATATGGTTTAAACATACGATTTTTGTGTATAGTTTAAACATACGATTTTTGTGTAGGGTTTAAACATAAGAGTTGTTTATGATGCAAAATTAGAACTTTAAATGGCGTAAACATAATATTTGCTTATGAAGAAAATTATATAGATACATAATGTTTATTAGAATTTAAAAAAAATTGGTTAACTGTTTAGGGACAGTCCATAAATGACGTCACGCGATTTTTGCCGATTTTTTTACCCCCTCTCCCCCCCCCCTCGTCACACGTCGTCACAAAAACTTAGACACCCCCTCTAAAAATACGTCACAAATCTTTGACCCCCCCCCTTTCCCCCAAACCCCCCCCCAAAAAAAAACAACTTTATTTTCTATTTGAAATAAGTATGTTTTAAGTTTCAAATCACTTTTATTGTCATTTAAAATATTTATTATTTATTTAGTGAAGATCTACATTGTTAAATCGTAACCCGCCTGAAGCATTTTTTAAAACGTTTAACCGGCCTTCAGAAAACGAACTGTGTTAACATACTTAGATTATATTTTATTTTAATGCATACAAATTACACATTGACTATTAATCATCACGGTTAACGTCTTTGTTTAGAAAAAAAATTATTTAAAAATAACATTTTTAAAATGTATTTAAAAAAAACCCTCAATTGACTGACGAGCATCCCGTACGAAAGAGGTCGGCGAACAGAGGTAAATAACCTCATCTGGGGTCAAAAAGGGAATTCTTGGGGGTAATGCAGACTCGTTTGGGACATATAACATCCACTACAATCCACTAGATAGATTAAAATACGCCATGTGTACGTGTAAGCTTGGAACATATGCCGATTTTTGAACCGGTTCCTTCCAGAAAATGCATTTTAAAAAAAATTGACAACTATGTAAATTTCTTACCTGCGTACTATACGAAGACACCTAAATCGACCCTACTTTCATTTATATTGACACGAATGACAATAATCTTAATCCACATGACGTGTCTGTATCACGCATCCTTTCTGTGATATTTAAAATTAAGGCCTTAAAAACTGAGCTAAGAAGAAAATTTGTTTTGTGCTCCTCTCGATTTGCGATGTCAAGAATTTGATGCATTCAATAAAGTTAATGAATACTTGACTAATTTTAAATGTGCTCATTTACCATTATATCTAGAACAGTGCTTCTCAAACTTTTTAGTATGGCGGACCGGCAGGAATTTGTTTCATTGCACCAGGGACCGGTGCACTATTTCCCCTGCACTGACAATTTTCTCTCTCCTTTTTTGAGAACATCTGCGGACCGGCAGCAGATGGCCCACGGACCAGCACCGGTCCGCAGACCACCACTTTGAGAAGTGTTGATCAAGAAGACTAGAATGGCCAGGGGCGTTTTACAAAAAAACCAATCGAACAATTATATCAAACTTAAAACGTTTTTAATTCTATCAAATAGATTCCCTCCCCCCTCTCCTTTTAAAGAAAAAGGATATTATATTCCGTGTAGTTTTGACTTAAAATATCTACACATAATCCTATTCAGATAATTTTTAGACACTTGTCATGCTTGTAAAACTCACCAGTAGCATTTTCGCTAACAACGCTCCCCCAAATCCCCGAGTCATGTGAGCAAAATTTAGAGTCTGGGGGTTGGGGGGGGGTAACGCACACATTAACTTGTATATTTTGGGGTAACGGGCAAAACAATTTCGACGACTCCTGCAATGATAGAACCAAACGGAGCTGCGGTTACATCACAAATGCTTTGATGTCAACATCAAACGACACAGTGTAACAATTTCATATGTTATCTTGTGGATTCTTAAACTTAAGTATTATAATTAGATTTAATTTTCGTGTCTTGATAGCTTACGCCAGCCAGCGTCTGATGGCCTACCGATCGGCACATTAAAAAGCACTGATTTAAAAAGAAAAAAAGAAAAAAAAAGTCATTAAATAAATTGTAAGGGACCAAATATTTCAGTGGAAGTTTTATTTAAAGTTACACTTTTGTTTGTGACGTCACATTTCTTCAACCCCCCTCCCTCCCCCTCGTCAAGCATCGTCACAAAAGTGTGACCTCCTCCCCCCCCCCTAGGTGCGTGACGTCATTTATGGACGGCCCCTTAAGAATCATAAAAATACCCCAAAAATGTAATTTCATATGTGTAATTGGATACATATAAGTACACAGTTAATATAGTGACACTTAAATGTATCTGGATAAACAGATAAGCTGTGTTATAAAATTATGGTTCGATGTACTGAACAATCTCATATTTAAGATATGTAAAAAAAGGTAGCGTGACTTATGAAATTAATGACCGGTGTGAACAGTGTTTATAAAATAAAATAATAATAAAATAAAAGGTAACGAAACGCATATTTAACAGAACCTGAATAATAATAATATAAAAAGTATATGGAAAAAATGGTGCCTTAACGCCGTGGCAGGTACGGCCTGCTAGAAAAATACAAATGCACCTGGGTGTAACTAACATTCATACCATGAATTCACAACTTGTGATTCGTATTGTTATAGGCGATTAACTGAAAAGTATATTAGTGCGAAAATCGCATCGGTACAAGTATTGCATTAGGACAAAATGTGTGTTTGTTTAATAAAAAGTGTATTTAATAAATAGTCCATTCTTCCAATTTGTGTATTGGTACAAAAGTGTTTTTTGACAAGTAGTGTATTGGAACAAAATGTATATTTAAAAAAATAAAATAAAAATGGAATTTGTTGAAAAAGTGTATTTAATAACAATGTATTTATATCTTATCTTATCTGTTTACAGACAAGATAAGATAAGATAAGATATTATTTATATTTGTATAAAAAAACATTATGACTACAAAAGTTTATTATTTCAAAACGGGTATTTGTATAAAAGTGTATTGAAAAACTCGTATTAGTACAAAGAGAATATTAGTACAAAAATGTATTTTAGTACAAAAAGTGTGTTTGCACAAAATTAGATAATATGTAATTCAAAAAAGTGTATTAGTACAAAAAGAATATTAGTAAAAAAGTGTATTTTAGTAAGTTGCATGGCTAAAAAAAAACACCTTACCGCGCATTCTGTTATTGTCACCAAATGAAACAACAAAATTACAAAAAGGCTGTTGGGAGACTTCATTGCTGCCGACATATATCAATAAGTCTTGAAAGACAGAAATATTATCTTGTGCTCTTTAAAAAAAGTTATTAAGATCATTACACAGTGAACTAACTAGTTAACACCCAGGTCAAAGGTAAAACCATACAATTGGTATTCTCTTCCTACCATTTTGTTTTACCATCTGAGCCATGTTCACATATTACCATGCAGAGTTGAAATTATCATTTTGGCTGTTGGGATATTTGTACCCAGACCCCCAGCTACGCCTCTGCTATTATCATACATAAAGTAAAAATTACATTAAAAATTTACTGTTGGTATTTAGTGTCAGACTTTTTATTACAATGGAATGTAACCATAATTCTAACCATTACCCTAACCCTAACCACAACCCTAACCATTACACCAACCCTAACCATAACCCTAACAATTACACCAAACCTAACCATAACCCTAACCATTACACCAAACCTAACCATAACCCTAACCATTACACCAACCCTAACCACAACCCTAACAATTACACCAAACCTAACCATAACCCTAACCATAACCCTAACAATTACACCAAACCTAACCATAACCCTAAGCATTACACCAACCCTAACCACAACCCTAACAATTACACCAACCCTAACCATAACCCTAACAATTACACCAAACCTAACCATAACCCTAACCATTACACCAAACCTAACCATAAACCTAACCATTACACCAACCCTAACCATAACCCTAACAATTACACCAACCTAACCATAACCTTAACAATTACACCAAACCTAACCATAACCCTAACCATTACACAACCCTAACCATAACCCTAACCATTACACCAACCCTAACCACAACCCTAACCATTACACCAAACCTAACCACAACCCTAACCATTACACCAACCCTAACCATAACCCTAACAATTACACCAAACCTAACCATAACCCTAACAATTACACCAAACCTAACCATAACCCTAACCATTACACAAAACCTAACCACAACCCTAACCATTACACCAACCCTAACCATAACCCTAACAATTACACCAAACCTAACCATAACCCTACAATATGATGTAAGAATATCGAGACACCATTGTTATGCACTGTACTTAAAATATTTGAGACACACTTCATTTTATTATAATCCAATTTCGGAATTTCGAAAAACCATTTCTTAGACATTCTACTTAATCATGTTGGCACATGACAAATTTTCAACAATTTACTGTTATTGACATTAATTTGCGTATTTTCATGAAAAAATTACTTTTAGAAAATTACAATATAACATTTTTTTCACTTTTGTAATTATATATATATATATATATATATATATATATATATATATATATATATATATATATATATATATATATATATATATATATATATATATATATATATTATATATATATACTAGTGTATCACCCGTCAAAAATGACGGAAGTTTTCAAAATAAATACACATCAGATTAAAAAATAACGTATTACAGAACTTTCATTTATTTAATTTATTTTTATTTGATTCATTTATTATCATATTGAATAATTTTATGAGGAACGTTCGAAAAGTAATATTTTTAGTGCAGCACTATAAAACAAAATCGATCGCAGCGCCACCTAACAGCATTACAAATTTCGCAGCGCAGCCTAACAGCATTATAATTACATCCATACATACAGACAAAGGGAATTATGTATTTTGATATATATATATATATATATATATATATATATATATATATATATATATATATATATATATATATATATAATTTATATTTTATACATCCTTTGCTATGTTTGTCCGTTCGTAACGCTACTAATTTTAGAAAGCGGCGCACCGCTAAAAAGAAAAGCCTTGAAAATAAAATTACTGCACCAAAAATAACTCTTTTCGAACGTCCGCATAAAATTGTTCAATAGAGAAATGAGATTTAATTGTACTCTCTTCAGTCTTTGTCTCTACGTTTTTTGATTATTTAACTATTAATTAATTGATTTCAGCTGAAATATATTTAATTTGAAAATTTCCGTCATTTTTGACACACTAGTATGTGTGTGTGTATATATGTAATATATATACTAGTGTATCACCCGTCCAAAATGACGGAAGTTTTTAAAACAAATACACATCAGATTAAAAAATAACGTATTTATTTATTTCTATTTTACTCATTTACTAGGTTGTGCTGCGGCGCAAACTTTTTTAGGGCGCCTACAGCGCCCACCTTTTTCAAAAGCCCAAGTAACTTATCTTTGTATGATAAATACGAAATATTCCTGAAATGTACACAAAGTATTTTATAATTAACAATCATCAAATCCTCTTTTAACATCGTTCCCTTTTCCAAAATTAAAATATGAGCTAAAACAATGACGTCATATAATATCTTTTTACGGCGAGAAATTTTAGAAAGCAGCGCACCAAATTACTGCACCAAAATATAATTCTTTTCGAACGTCCGCATGAAATTGTTCAATTAATAATAGTGTGGAGGGTGTTTAATGTTAATCTGGAAACCAAAATGATTATGATTTTTAAGTCTATATTTTCAAAAAAAAAGCAGAGTGATGTCCCTCAGCGTTACGCCAGGATAATTGAGGGTAAATATATATATGATGATTTCCTAATTGAAACTTTTATGGCGACGTTCGAAAAGAGTTATTTTTTGGTGCAGTAATTTGATGCGCTTCTTTCTAAAATTAGTAGCGTCACGGACAGGACAGTCGGGACGTGACATATATTGCAAATTATGTATATTGATATATATATATATATATATATATATATATATAATAAACATAAAAGCCCAGGTCACACATTCTGTAACGCTAATGGACATAATTAGCAAATTTTTAAAAATTCAAAATATAGACGTGAAATCATAATCATTTTGGTTTCGAGATTAACAGAGCGTGTGGTGTTTCTCGACGAGAAATATTATATGATGTCATTGTTTGAGCTTATATTTTAATTTTAGAAAAGGGAACGCTACGCCATTAAAATCAACAAAAGCCAGGGTCAGTCTTACGATCACGTTGGAATAAGTCTTCAAACATCGGTGTTCTTGCATGGCCAATGTTACGTCTCTATGTTTAGGTGGATTGTGCCTTGCTCTCCGCTACACACAACATACACAAGAGATGACACAAGTCTGTGTAACGATGCAATGTTTATTCTACTATAAACAACTGTACAACTGGCTGTCTTGCCTTGACATAAAATACATCTATATATAACGGCTGTATGCTCAAGCATGCCCTCGGTCCGACCCGACCGCTTCTGGGCGACGTTAAACTCAACTCTGTTTTACTGCAACCCTGCAGCTCCCCGGTCTATCCTGACCGGTCTGACCGCACAACACTGTGCGAAGTACACAACTCTCTGCAACACCCCGCACTCGTCTCGACTACTCTCTTATATACCCCCCAACTGGTCTCAACTGACCCTGGCGTGTCCTCTGGTCATGTCCCTGACATATCCCGTGTGACCAGAAGTTCACTCAGACATCACTAGACATTATTCCCGTGATAGGAGTTCATACCCGTCAACAACGCCTTGACCCGACTCCAACACTGGCTCACAACAATCTCACCACAATCATTCGCAGTGATTCTCATACCCTGACATATCCCCCCTCTTCCGTTAGATTCTACTTACGGGTAGAATCTCACAATACAACAAAGTCAGGGCATGGAATCACTGCACATTACAATTACAATAATATAATACATAATGAAATAATATCTTTCAAAATAATTTTATACACAACATTGCATGAAAAAAAACACTAGTATATACAACACAGAGCATAAATCCACTTGGTCGTACCTTTATACGACTTCACTAACCCGCAACTCGTACGTTATCATTATCTTTAATCTCATAGAACAACCTTCGACATCCTCCTGGTCATAGCACTACAACATATTCATTACCCAACAATTGACCATTTTTAAGCTAGATTGTTTTATATTTACCAACTGACTCTACTGGTTCCTCATATAAATGCCTTAAGATATTTATTCCAGGATTAGCTCCAGCATGAGATAATGTTATAGGGATAACTACTTATCCAAACTATAGACATTTCAGCCTGATTGTATTTAACCCATTACAATCAATTATACAACAATCATGTGCATATAGTAGTCATAATCAACATAATTCATCATAATACTCATAATCATGAACAAAATCATTATCATCATATCTCATAATTTCATAAATATATATATATATATATATAAATAATGACATCTCCTTATAATGAAATTTTGCCCGAGGTCACCCGGAGCCAAAAATTATAATAAAAAACATCAGCACGAAAGTACAACCATCTCATATTTATTTACAACCATCCGTAAGTACTAACTAACATAAGTACATAATCGCTATGAAACCTTACAATCATGTTCATATAATAACTTGTTTCTACATAATAAATCCCTCAACCCCTCAAATGTTCTCTCTGTTTTTGTACTGGCCACCCAATTGTCTAAACTTCTAACCAATTTTGAGTGAAATAATCTAAAATTATTACTCTCCGGTGCTAGACGATTCCACGCTTCCCTGTACTTCTCCCCATTAAATCCTGCATGTTGCAAAAGGAGTCGCTTGACAGTGTCATAATCATGCAGTTTTGTCCTAACGTCTTCCGTCATTAAGAATGATTGTAACTCAACCGTTAGCCTTACTTGTAGCTCTATCAGCCATTGACTTTTTGGCACTTTCGCCTGAGCCACTACATGTTCGAATGTCGCCACATATTCGTCGAGTTCTTGGGACCCGTCGAATTTTTGCAAATTTTTTAATATTTGTCGAAGGTCTTTGTTTTCTCTCGAGTGGCCTGTCATGTCCAGTTCAGTTACGTCTTTCCTTTTAATTTCTGCCAATTTCAATTCGTGCTCCCTTTCTTTCTGTCTCTGTTTCTCGTCATACTCTCTCTGTTCCCTTAACCTTTCCTGTGTTTGAAAATCTTTCCATTGCTCTCTCACATATTCGTCTAGTTCCTCCCCTCTGAGTGCGAGTTTTTCCCCTTGTTTTTTAAACGACTCTAATTTCTCGTCCATGTTTATACCCTTACTACTGCTTCTAGTTTCCATTCTACTTCTACAATAACTTACAACTTACTTATAATCTAGCTTCCCTTATTGTCCGTTTATATCTGACAGGTATGCTATATCTATATATATTATCTAACAGATCAATCTTGCTATAGCACACTTCCCCAATTTAACACTATTTTATAAGTAATTAAGTACGTACTTACTGTGGGTTATATTTCAGACATAATATCCATATACAATGAAAGTCCCATTACACAATAAATATCCATTCGTAAGAAGTTCACAAAGTCACACTTTTTGCAGTTTCCTTGTCACTTAGTAATGTTTTTCTCCACCTTGAATATCTTCTCGAACTTGTCCCGATTTGAACTGTGGTGCTGTGGGTCGTCTCGGCTCCTCAGGGTCCCACTGTAGCTGGGGCGGGATGGTTGGTTCTGCAACTTGACCTCCCGGTACAGTTTGTAATCGTCTTCTCTCGTAGTTGGCACCGTCTGGTTCAGACGTCGTTGCTGTGCTGGTTCCGACGTCGTTGTTTTGCTGGTTCTGGTTCGAGGTATCTCTTGTAGTTGGTCTTCTGGCTGGTAATGTTCCGTACTGGGACTTGCTAGGCCTCGTCTATCAGAAATCCGCTGATCGTTGCCCTGTCTGCCCGTGTTCGTCGCTGGTTGATCGTCGTTGTGCTGTTGTAAGACGTATGCCCTACGATGGATACAGTAGTCTGTATCAGAGGCGCTGTACTGAAAAGTACAGGCGCACATACCGCTGTGCTGATGTGGTTCCGTCCCATCTCTCGTAGTGTTTGGCGGTGCTTGGCAATCCAGAGACAATTCGGGCCCCCATGTTAAGTCTCTATGTTTAGGTGGATTGTGCCTTGCTCTCCGCTACACACAACATACACAAGAGATGACACAAGTCTGTGTAACGATGCAATGTTTATTCTACTATAAACAACTGTACAACTGGCTGTCTTGCCTTGACATAAAATACATCTATATATAACGGCTGTATGCTCAAGCATGCCCTCGGTCCGACCCGACCGCTTCTGGGCGACGTTAAACTCAACTCTGTTTTACTGCAACCCTGCAGCTCCCCGGTCTATCCTGACCGGTCTGACCGCACAACACTGTGCGAAGTACACAACTCTCTGCAACACCCCGCACTCGTCTCGACTACTCTCTTATATACCCCCCAACTGGTCTCAACTGACCCTGGCGTGTCCTCTGGTCATGTCCCTGACATATCCCGTGTGACCAGAAGTTCACTCAGACATCACTAGACATTATTCCCGTGATAGGAGTTCATACCCGTCAACAACGCCTTGACCCGACTCCAACACTGGCTCACAACAATCTCACCACAATCATTCGCAGTGATTCTCATACCCTGACAGCCAACCCACATCCAGTTCTCGAAATTCTGTTTAAGTGAAGATCAAAATAGAGCCAAACCCACAACAAGTTCCACTACTCAACGATGATCGTTTCTTTAGTCGAAATGGTGTATGTAGAGAAATGTAGTGAAAAATAAATCATTCTAATGACCTAAAATTTAATTATTCATTCTTTTCATTGAACTCATTCACATACCAATTTTGGGTTGTCGGACAGACATATTCGAACACATGTAATAACATTCAAGTAAGTTACTTGGGCTCTTGAAAAAAGTGGGCGCTGTAAGCGCCCCAGAACAACATAGTATATATATAAAAGTGACGCTATAAAGGAAGGTTTGACGTTACATTTTCTTTAAATATTTAGTGTTTTTAATTTCAGATAACACAAATATCTGGTTTGTTTGACTGTACAACTAAGAAAACTCTAACACTGACATCTCACTTTCTTTCTTAGCAGTTTTTGAATTGAAACTCATTTGAAATATGAATGTTTAAGTGATGTTAATACAGAAAGATTTTAAAAATTATAACTTTGTTATTTTTTTCAAATATCATTTAAATATATATATTTTTAAATACACCAAATTAAATTAAAATTCGTATATCATCGTAGGCATTTAAAGATGTTATGTATACAAAATCACCTATATTTTGCTTTCTGTTATATTATTGTCTTTTAAAAAATATGTTTCATCATTTCAGTTTTAATTTTATGAATTTTTAATTTACAGACCTTTTGATTATTATGTTTCAAAATTCTTTTTTTCCCCTATAAGAAATTGATGTAAAAAAAAATTCGAAAACAAAAATATCCAAACAATATAATCGTAATTCCAAACCATCCAAGCAATGGAAAACCACATTTTAATTTCAACTCTATCCAGATATTAACATAACGTAGAAACACATTACCCTTACTACATGACTTAGACCCACTCGAATGAATCGTAGAGAAAGTCTTTCGTGGCGTATTAAATAGTTTTATCCATTCTGTTCTAGCGTTAATCTAGTTTTCATGTCACACGAGCTTTAGTGACCGTAAACAAGAGTGATTCACACAGACATTTTAATATAACATTTAATATTCTTCGATCGATATAATCCTAGCTAATACTCTACTTAAAGTCGGAATTGTGTCTTAAATTAAAAAAAAATCCGAGATTTATATTTTCATATTATAAATACAAGTACTTAACTGTATGTTCTTGAACTAATTACATTTGAGAACTAACAATATTTACATTTGACTGTGTTGATTTGATCTGAATAATTGAAGCTTTCACATTGGGTTGAATGTTTGAATGTGTCAAATCGGGTTACGTAATTAAATATGTCTTATTAAGTTAAATATTTAATGATGTTTAAAAAAAAATTCTCTTTAGCATTTACATAATGACTGATGCCCTATTTTTTTTACCACGTTTTTATTAACTTGCTTTCGTGTCTGTCCACAATTTTTCAAATTTTCTAACGTAAAATTAAACCACTTCTGATTGTCCTAGAGAGCTCACAATTTTACCACAGATAGATCTTGGATGACAATGCATTGTATCAAAATTTCAGATCGATCGAATAAATCTCAATTAAATTATTGCATTTTTTATAATTGGACTAAAAAGAATAAAATAAATAGAGGTAAAAAGGATTTTTTAAAAGCACGTTTTTATGTGTAGACTAAAAAGAACAAAATTATTTAAAACTTATAAGGTCAAGTTGCCTACTTTCATTTAATATGACTAAAACATGGTGCGGTGCTTCAAAACTCCATTCTAATTTAGAAATACAACACAAAAGATAGGTGTTTGGTATACAAATTAAAGATTCATAATTTAGAATGCAAAAGAGAAATCTATAAGTGAGAGAATGGGTTAACGCATATGTAAAACCTTTATGAGCGCCCGTTCAACGTTTTCAGTCGTATTAAATGACAGGACTTGAACTTATAAGTTTTAAATTATTTTCTTCTTTTTAGTCCACTTATAAAAATGTGGTTTTTAAAAAATCCTTTTTTACCTCTATTTATTTTAAAACTACATTTATAAAATTATGAAAGTCTTTATGTTAAAATTTCCCTTTTTAAAATAATTATTTTCATATTTAATAAATCCAATGACCTTAGCTATTTTTCTTTCTACGAATTAACGGTATGTATATTTGTGACCTTACATTATTTTTAACCCATACAATTGTCTGGATATGGAATCTTACTTATTGAAATTGACCTTACGCGTGAGAGAAGTCAAATGACCCATTCACTAGCCAGAGTGTCCAGGTTTTACAAATGTAAAATAATCAAGTGTCACTTTTAAGCATTCGATATCCACCGCTGATCTTTGATTTGTTCCATGTCACCTACCGAACGTATTCCTAACAAATGTCAACACCTTTTCATTGACATAGAAATTGTCACGCATTCATATTAAAACGTCAAACCATAAAGATAGGTACGGAAGCATGGTAAGATCAGCATTCTTTAAAATTGGTTATCGATTTTAGGTTTCTGTTATAAAACCGGTTGTAACATTTAGTACACGGGTTAGAGCTGATGTGGAATATAATCACTTTAAGAAATGCAAGGACCATACATGGATGAGTGACGAGAATTGTGGGTAAAATCCGGACACATGAGAACTATTTTGGGTCACATCAGTGCATATGTTGAATGTGATTGTTTATATCAAAGTACGTGACAAATTTGATGGCTTTTACACAGAACCTGTAATTAAGTAGAATCTGCTCACCTAAAACCAGTTTGGAAATCCATCAGAATCTCCATCAGAACTAAAATAGAGATAATTAATTCCAATTTGACATCAGTTGTGTTCTATGGATCAAATCATTGAGTACAACAGAAACAACCACTAATAGAATGTAGATCTTTAGCAAAAGATTTCTGAGAAATATTTTAAAAATAAAATCTAACGACAATATTGAAAACACCAAACTCGAGGAGGTAACGACAAACTACAGGACATGTCATTAGAAACAATAAAAAACATATCAAGGAAAGAGAATGGATAGCGATAGGGCACACCCACAGGAGAATTATATGTCGTGTCTGATCAGCATTAGAGTGGAATTCACAATTCAAACGGCAACGAGGAAAACTCAAGAAAACACGGAGATGCCTTGTGTCGGACGATGCAGAGAGTACAAACAAGAGCTGGAAATATCTTGCAATACTCGCAACAGACTCGGCAAAGTGGAAGGTTTTGACTGAGTTTCTATGTTAAAGGAATTTAAAGGAAAAATGATAATTAAATAAGTAGAAAAACCTCTGCGATATCATTTGTAAGAAATTAAAACACAACAAAAAGATACCTTTCTATTGTCTAATTTTAGAGATATTCGTAAATTCCACTTTTGATTGTCTTAAGATATTAACATTTATGATTTGAATCTTTTAAATGACTTTAGATGTTCGTCTTAAGAAGTTTATTCGAATATTTTACGGAATTTGATATCAGCTAGAGAATTATTTGAAATCACATTTTAAGGGTCCCTAAAGTCTGATGTAAAGTTCTTTAACATAACCGGTACATTACCTGTAATGTAAGGAAAATGTATAAATTTACATTTATAAAAAATTGATTCTAAATAACTGAATGAGATTTTACTAGCAGAGATTTGAAAATCAATATGACCTTTAGATAAAACAGGCTGTAACTTGAGGAGTGTTGAAAGAAAGGAATAAATGCACCGCCTGTTTGTACAGTAATACCTGTTCGGTAATGCCTCTGTAGAACTGTTCGCATAGAAATGTTTATGGGCGTGCTGCACGGCTATGTTGTCAGTGAAAGCGTGTTGTTAGAGAATACGACTATTATAGAGTTGTGTTTGGGATCGCGCTATATCAGAAACGAACGAGGATTAAAATAAATGTCGAAATAAAGATACAACTGCTGTTTGGATTCAGATAAAAAATTTACTTTAATATTAGCAGTAAAATTATGTATTAACACATATTCAAACATTATATTTGTGCACAGAGATACACATACGAGGCAATGTTCCCTCTAAGGTTCATTGTTCCGTGTGCAAAATAAATCATTAAAAAACCGTGTGCAAATTTGTACATCATCCACTTTTTGTGCACTATTTTATACCCCGCAAAATCTTATATTATCCTTATAAAAATTTCTGCGTGGTAATTCTAAACTGCTGCGCGACTTCGGTCAAATAGTGACCGCGCAACCACGCAGCTTGAAGGGAAAATTGATTTGAGGTAATATCGTTTAAGGTTTATTTTCAACTAATTTTTTTAATAAAATTTCAATTCAATAGTAAAATATTTTTGCTATTATTACCCACAATGATGGGACATCATTTTACACATTGTCATTAAATAGTCATACTCCAAAGATGGGTTAGAAGTTTACACATTGTTTTTAATTAGTCATACTCCAAAGATGGGTTAGAATTTTACACATTGTCATTAAATAGTCATACTCCAAAGATGGGATAGCATTTTACACATGTCATTAAATAGTCATGTTTGTCTTGGAGATACATTCAATTAAAAATGCCTTCGCGGTGAATTGTCCCCAAATAGGAAAATTGACGTGCAGTCAGTAAACATGCAAACCAATTTAATGTATTATTAAATTAAATTAAAATTAAAAATAAAAATGTATTTGAAGGTCGTAAGTAGAGATAACCCTAAAAGATTCTTCTCTGAAATTTAACAGTAAAATTAAGTCGATGTTTTTAAAACGTCAGAAATTTCAAAAAATGCATTCAATTCATCAATACAATTATATCTTCAATTAACCAGAAAAGTAAATTATAGAAAAAAACATGTATGTATAATGTAATGTGATATGGATGTACATTTGTTTATAATGAAAGTGCAGTTAATGAGTAGTAAAAATGTTTCGTGTTAAAATACTCAAAGGAAGATGCATATATTCAGCCACAAGGAGATGGACAAATTGTGTTCAAGCAATAACAAAAACAATTTCAATAAATGTGTATGTCTGTGTCTGTGTATGTGGTGGGGGAAGAAGGGCGTAATTTTAGTTTGTACCAGTATTAAAACTGAAACGTCAATTTTTTGTATGGTAATCTTAACTTTTTATTGCATACAATAATTTCAAGATATATAATACAGATAATTTGATTAGCTTTACACATAATAGATATGACATTGTTCAAGAATTGTTGGTAAAATAGCCTGCATTAATTAAACTTTTGAAAATTAAAATATTGTAACGTAATCTGTTAAACCGGAAGTTACATCACTATACATTTTTTCTTTGCGGCTTCTGCAGGGGCTGTTTGTGGGGTCAAGGGGTCTTCTACGGGGTCAATGGTATGTGGGTAGTGCGCTTCCATATCACCAGGAGTGGGAAGTCGTTTACGGTCTGGCTGATGTTTGAAATCATCATCTGGGTATCCTGGAAATGGTAGAGTTAAATATTTATTATATTTTGAGAATTATATAAGCAATTAAATAGTAAGTTACATACTATCATCATTTCATTAAAAATATTTTTAAAGAAAGTAAATTATATTTATCTATAAGAATTCAAGTTATAGCTAGAGTTTTTTTTAAAAAAAAAGTACTCACATAATTTTTAATAAGTCTATATAAATATAAAATACAGCAGGATCGAATTATTAAAGTTTTAGTTTACAGGTCAAAATGCTTTAACAAAAGCCAGTGTGGTCAAGATTACTTACTTTCCTTCCAAAATCCAAATAAAAATCCAGGACCTTTGGGCTCTGGTTCATTGTCTCTGTTAATATGATCATATGTATTTAAAGTCTGAAGCCTTAATTATCATGTTTAGCTCTGTTATCTCAAATTTCGAGTCTAAGATAAAATGTTTTTTATATCGTACTTTTTCATATTTATATCAGAATTTGAGTCCCAAGAATAGAGTTTTAGGTTTATTTACTAAAATCTGAAGTTTATTCTATAGTTTTATATCATTTATCTTAAATCCCAAGTCTTAAATATAAACTTACTCCAGTTCTACATGCTCTGGTACAACTATTGTTCATACACTGGTACAACTATTGTTCATACAAAGACCGATTACGGTTCTACATGCTCTGGTACAACTTGTGTTCATGGACTGGTACAACTACTGTTCATACAAAAACCTACTCCGTTTCTACATGCACTGGTACAATTATTGTTGATACAAAGACTTACTCTGGTTCCACAAGAGGACTTGGTGCTCTCTGGACTGGAAGCCTTCTCTCAACTTTTGGTGTTACTAGTCTGAAGAAGAGGAGGAATGGTAGGGCAGGATATTATTACCAGAGCCGTAAATTGTTGTGTTGAGATTAGTTATTTTCAAAATGTAACCTAAAATTAACTAAAATTAAATCCCATTCATAAAAATGACAAGAAATTAACTCCCATTCATACAAATGACAAGAAATAAACTCCCATTCATACAAATGACAAGAAATAAACTCCCATTCATACAAATGACAAGAAATAAACTCCCATTTTACAAATGACAAGAAATTAACTGTCATTCATAGAAATGACAAGAAATTAACTCCCATTCATACAAATGACAAGAAATTAACTCCCACTCATAGCAATGACAAGAAATTAACTCTCAGTCATACAAATGACAAGAAATTAACTCACATTTGTAAAAAAAACGTTGATGCCGACTCCTTGGCTATTGTTTATATGAGTAGTTTACAACCATATTTGGTGAAATATTATTGTATTAATATATTTGAATTAGATACTTATAAAACTGTAATCAGCTGGGAATTAGTTTGATGTGAAAAGCTGAAAAAGTGTCACTTGAAACACTGCAATTCCTAACATTTTTGAACAGTAATTAATCCTATCAATTGGTTGCCATTGACGTTTTGACAACAACGATAACATTGCTCAAGTCCACCAGGCTCAGAAAAGTTTTCATACTGCGCTTATATATATTTTAGCAAACTTAAAAAGTAAGTTAAACTAGAATCTAAAATTGTCAATATTATATCTTTTTACGTAAATGTATTAACCTGAATGTAAACTTGACAAATAAGTAAAACTATAATCTAAAAATGTGTATATTATATCTTTAAAAAATGTAGACGTATGCATCTGAAAGTTAACTTTAAAACTTAAAACGTATACATCTGAATATAAATTTTAAAACTTAAAACGTAAAAATCTGAATGTAAACTTTAAAACTAAAAGCCTCTGACCTTCTGACTCTCGTTTGTTTCACACAACATCGTTTCTCACAGTTGAGGTTACCACACGCGTGTAAACACAGACTTCCGTATCGCCACAACATAAATGTGAGCAGACCCAGCATGGCCGTCCCCAAGAGAGCAGCAATGATGATCCAGGCCAAGTTGTCCTAAGTAAAAATTGGAATATCACCTTCACTTCTTATGAGTAACTAAACTCTAACATAAGACTTCTTAGAAATGTGCACATTGCACCACTTGTGTCACAGTAAGTCACATCTGGAACAATATGTCACACCTGACAGAAGATGTCACACCAGTTAAAATGTGTCACACCCAGTTTTAATCTTTTACGCCAGGCTTAATATTGTAATACTCTGACGGCAACAGCACTTACGTATAACTGAAAAAAAAACCCAACCGTTCTTAAAAATGACTTAATTAGTTTTCTTGTTCTCGACGCCATGACCAGTTGACATATACATGGTTTATTGACTTGGTTTGATACTCCTGAATTCCCAACCTTGTGGCCAACAGATGGACACAGCTTTTAAAATAAAATTCACCATCTTAACAGCTAAAATAAATATTTTCTTGCCGAAACATTCACATTTGTATTTAACTTATAACTAATGGGAACAGCAAAGGTTTCTTGCCCAACACTATTTTACCACGTTTTATTAACTTGCTTTCGTTCCCGTCTGTCTGTCTGTTTTTCTGTCTGTCTGTCCGCAATTTTTTCAAATTTTCCAACGTAAAATTAAAACCACTTCTGATGGTCCTAGGGATCTCAAAATTGTACCACAGATAGATCTTGGCTCACAATGCATTGTATTAAAATTTCAGATCGATCGAATATACCGTAATTAAATTAATGCATTTTTAGTTTCCGTCTGCTATTGTTCACATTCACGTGCCGACGGAGTTCACGCCGTGATCTCATCCCCGTGGTATCAAAACATTGGCCGGGCGCTTATGAGGTTTTTGGTAAAATAAACAGAGATACAAAAAGATTTTTAAAAATCACGTTTTTGTTAGTGGACTAAAAAGAAGAAAATAAATTAAAACTTATAAGTTCAAGTACTTTCATTTAATATTGCTAAAAACGTTGGGCGGGTGCTTATGAGGTTTACATATGCAGCTCACTCATTCGCTCACTTACAGATCTCTCTTTTGCCTTCTAAATTATAAATCTTTAATTTTTATACCAATCACCCGCCCAAAATTTTTAGTCATATTAAATCAAAGTACTTGAATTTATAACTTTTAAATTATTTTCTTCATTTTAGTCCACTTATAAAAACGTGATTTTTAAAAACCCTTTTTTACCTCTATTTATTTACATTAGAAACAATGAACAATTTTATTTTATTGTTGGGGTGGGTGGGTGGGGTGGGGAACAAATTTAATTTAAAATTGTAATAGTGTTTTTAAGGCTTACCTCCTTATTCTGACCTGGTTCCGCCGTTGTTGTGGATGTGGTGGTTGTTGGTTCAACTGTGGTTACCACTGGGGATGGCGGCCTTGTGGTTGGACATGGCTGGTAAACAAATATCATCTTTTATTTATTACAAAGATCATCTTTTATTTATTACAAATATCATCTTTTATTTATTACAAATATCATATTTTATTTATAACAAATATCATCTTTATTTATTACAAATATCATCTTTTATTATTACAAATATAATCTTTTATTTATTACAAATATCATATTTTATTTATTACAAATATCATCTTTTATTTATTACAAATATCATATTTTATTTATTACAAATATAATCTTTTATTTATTACAAATATCATCTTTTTTTAATTACAAATATCATATTTTATTTATTTACAAATATCATATTCTATTGATTACAAAGATCATATTTTTATTGATTACAAAGATCATATTTTATTTATTACAAATATCCTATTTTATTTATTACAAATATCATATTTTATTTATTACAAAAATCATATTTTATTTATTACAAACATCCTATTTTATTTATTACAAATATCCTTTTTATTTATTACAAATATCATATTTTATTTATTACATATATTATATTTATTTATTACAAACATAATATTATATTTATTCTCCTTTAAAGCTGTGTCTTCTTTTCTCTTGAACCGTGAACCTCGTTTACTACATACATATTTGTGTCAAAGGAATGTTAAAAGAATGAGCCCCGCCCGCATCCCCAAGGACCTTCTATATGGAGAGCTGGCATCGGGAAAGAGGAAGACAGGTCGCCCACGTCTGCGATTTAAAGATGTCTGACAAAGGGACATGAAAGCAGCCAAAATACTCATAAGCGACTCGGAGTGTAAGGCAGAAGAGTGATCTACGTGGCGCACAGTTGTCAAAGAGGGCGTCATAGTAGCCGAGGAGCGAAGGATGGAGGAGGCTGCAGACAGAAGAGATATGAGAAAGGCCAAAACATTTGGAAGCACAGAACTCGTGTGTTAAAGCTGTGGTTAAGACTGTCACCCAAGGATAGGACTGCACAGCCACTCGAGGAAATGCAACCCAACACAACGGTGATGCACCATCGTCTCTCTCTCTCAACCAATTTTTGTCAAAGTGTCATTTATTTATCTAAAGTGAATGCCCTCCAATTTAAGAATCTCCAGCTAAAAAAGACATTGCAAACAGAGAACACTAATGGCGTATCACACATCAGAGGCGTCACTAGGAGGCTGCGGGTGTTCTAACCACACCGAATGATACCGTCACTAGGGGTGACACCAAAGTGTAAAATTCTTTTTGTTCCGGTTATCTGGCACTGGTAGACTTGGAGGAGGTATATGGGGTAAGTTGTGAGGGGTTGACACCATGACCTATCGCACTGGGTGACACCACTGTAGTGACGCCTCTGGCAGACTTGGAGAAGGTGTATGAGGTAAGTTGTGAGTAGTTGACGCCATGACCTATCGCACTGGGTGACACCACTGTAGTGACGCCTCTGGCAGACTTGGAGGAGGTCTATGGGGTAAGTTGTGAGGGGTTGACACCATGACCTATCGCACTGTGAGACACCACTTTAGCGACGCCTCTGGCAGACATTTGACTTACCGTAAATCGGACGCTCACCACTGCCGGACTTTTACTTCTCAAAGGGCCAGGGGTCTGACCCCTGTCGTAGGCGTAGGCGTTGAAAGTCACAACCGTTCCGGCAGGCATCGCTTGGTTGATAACAATCTCACCCCCAGTTCCCACGCTGACAGAGCCGCCAGAACCTCTGAGAAATGATGAGAGCCGTCATTTATATTTAACACAGTTTAAACTCAGTTATTACTTGTCCTATGTATTTCACTGCTGCTCATGACAAAAACAAAAACAACAAGAAATTACTACATATTGACACTCAATATTGAACACTTAACTTCTCACACATAACCTAATACAACACAATCCCACTACCTCATAATCCAATACAAAATGCAAAGCTAACTACTCACACGTAACTCAATACAACATAAAATTGCCAACTTACATATAATACTACAAACTGAGCTGCTCACACATAACACACAATAACATGTACTAGCAAACCTATAACACATCAAACCTAACTACTCACTCATAATACAGGACGTTGTTCTGTTCTCTGGACGAGTCTTTGTCTGTAGCTGTGATGGTCAGGAGTTTTGTACCTGGATGTGTGTAGAATTTTTTTAAAAATTGAATAACTTAAGTGTTGTATGGAATAAGTGTTGTATGGAATACGTTCCTTTCCTATTACAAATTCATGTGTTTAAGTTGTTAAGGATGTAGCATTATGTTTTACACTTGCCTACAGAAGTCAATGTTTTATAATGCAGTTGTGCTACAAATAACTGTTTTATTTCACACGTATGCAACAGACTTCTGTGTTTTATATTACACTTGCTCCACACGTTTAAGAGAATTCAGATATCTTTTCTTTTCTTTTTTATTAAAAAATTTCAATAATTCAAGTAGAGTTTTTGATGTGACCAATTCTGTAGGCTTGATGTGACTTACCTGCTGGTGTGCATTCTTTAGGCTTGATGTGACTTACCTGCTGGTGTGCATTCTGTAGCCTTGATTTGACTTACCTGCTGGTGTGCATTCTGTAGCCCTGATGTGACTTACCTGCTGGTGTGCATTCTGTAGCCTTGATGTGACTTACCTGCTGGTGTGCATTCTGTAGCCTTGATGTGACTTAGCTGCTGGTGTGCATTCTGTAGCCTTGATGTGACTTACTTGCTGGTGTGCATTCTGTAGCCTTGATGTGACTTACCTGCTGGTGTGCATTCCGTTGCTGCTGCAGTGTACGCCTGCACGGTATCGAATACCGGGGCGTTGTCGTTGCAGTCAACAAATGTAACTATACAAGTGGCTGTAGCAGACAGGCTCCCTTTGTCTGTCACCTGCTCAGGAGATAGAGGTGAACACAACTGACGATATCAGCCAACGATGTTTGTACACCATTCCCATATCTGACTGCGATATCGTTCATAATATGAAAGCGGCTAATTAATTAAGATAATACTAATTTTGACCAAAAGTCAAAGCTGTGAGATATGTTACCAGAATTCAAAGATATGACACATTTGACCAAAAGCCCCACAGTCCTGTAAGGTTATGACGTATCACGTGACAATACTGACCTGCACTATTAACGTCACAGGGCTGGGCATTGGACTTGGCTGGTCAGCCTCGTAGTCCAGCAGAGTCTTGATGTAACCCGTGTTCGGGTCCAGGCCGAAGAAGCCCTTGGTGTTGGCATTAGTTGAGTGGTATGTCCACGTCTGTGTGTCCACTGTGTCGGGGTCAGTGGCAGTCAGACCACAGTTAATCTCTTGCTGAGGACATCAAAACGATTGCATTATACGCATACAGTGAACATTGTGACAGGTTAGTCAGGGGTTCCCAAACTGTTGTACGGGTATCCCAAGGTCAAGTGCCTGACTCGGATCTTCCTAGTTTTATGGTTTATTTTTTTCCTTTCCCTTGCTTAATAAATTGTTTATTTTTGGAATTTGTGTTATGTGTAACTAAAAGAGCTTAAATAATTTTAAGGTATTACAGATTATTTTGCGGTAAGGGGTGGGGGACTCATTAATAAAATATCTAAAATGTTAGTGAGCTACAATGTTTAGAACTGCTGGGTTAGTGAAGTACAATTTTAGAACTGCTGGGTTAGTGAAGTACAATTTTAGAACTGCTGGGTTAGTGAAGTACAATTTTAGAACTGCTGGGTTAGTGAAGTACAATTTTAGAACTGCTGGGTTAGTGAAGTACAATGTTAGAACTGCTGGGATAGTGAGCTACAAATTTTTTGAACTTCTGGGTTAGTGAGCTACAATGTTAGAACTGCTGGGCTAGTGAGCTACAATGTTAGAACTGCTGGGCTAGTGAGCTACAATGTTAGATCTGCTGGGCTAGAGTTCAACGATTCTTCTAAATTAGATGAGAATATCTTCATCTTAGAGTCCTCACCATCCCCTCACAAACTTGAACATAGGCCACAGTGGGGCTGATAGTGGGGGGTTCATTGACATCTGTCACCTGGGGAAAGATGGTTCCAGGTGAGAATGGAACAATTACGTTGTAATGAATTTTTTTAATTTATCTGTCATTAATATAACTCAATTATGCAAAATAGTAAAAATCTTGATAAGCTCTGATCAAAGAAAAATTCTCGTAAAATTCCCAATTCCCCTAGAATCTAGAACAAACAGTCGATGACACGACACTCTAATTCTGTTTCCGTAAAATATAGTCAATGAAATTTATTCAGAACATTTATGTGAAGATATAGTTTCCAAAGAATTATCTTTATTTGTTTCATATGGGCAAAGGTGTATATTATTTCTTTTTGAATACGTTTGTATAGCATTGAATTGTACACGTTTTAAAAAAATAAAAATAGCATTGAATAGTACAGGTATTCTCATAAAAAACATGTATGCCTCTTATTTGTATTACGACGGCTCTCAAATTTTGGGTATTTATTATAAATATCCATATTTATTTTGATGCCTCAAAGCGAACTGACGATATGACAGTTGATAAGACTTAAAATTATTATTTTTGTCAAAAAGCTATTCTCGTCTAAGTGTTACAAAGAGGTAAACCCTAACCCTAACCACAACCCTTGTCCAGTGGCTTAGCTAGGGATTTGGGGGCCCGGGGCTTGGTCTCTTTGGAGGCCCTGCATTTTGACATTCGACATCATGACATGAGATAATGTACACTCCTTTAGGGGCCCCCCTCAAGTGGGGGCCTGGAGAGACTTTCGAAATTGGACCCCCCCTAGCTACATCTCCTCCCTTACCCCAATTCTAACCTAACCTTAACCCTAACCCTAACCCAAACCCTAACCCGAACTCTAACCCAAACCATAACCCGAACCCTCCCCAAAACTCTAACGCTAACTCTAACCCTAATCCCAACCTTAAATCTAACCAATTGCTGATGCATTGTAATGTGTGTTTATTCACAGGGTTTACGTAAGTTTTGTTTCTGTTTCTTACCTCCATGTTTAAGATAGAGCCATTTGTTTAATTTGTTAACATTTAAACATATATTTCTCAAAGGATTACTAAGATTTTTTCCTTCACAACGATCTGGAAGAACTGTCCACTCTACCTGTACAACATCCATATTTTGTTCACTCTACCTGAACAACCTCCACATTTTGTCCACTCTACCTGAACAACCTCCACATTTTGTACACTCTACCTGTACAACCTCCACATTTTGTCCACTCTACCTGCACAACATCCATATTTTGTCCACTCTACCTGAACAACATCCATATTTTGTCCACTCTACCTGAACAACCTCCATATTTTGTCCACTTCACCTGTAGTCTAAGTGTGTAAGAGGGTGATCTATATTAATCTATAACATCCATATATGTATCACTATACCTGTAGTCTAAGAGTGTAAGGGGGTGATCTATATTAATCTATAACATCCATATATGTATCACTATACCTGTATTCTAAGCGTGTAAGGTGGTGATGTACAATATCCATCTGTTAATTGGATGACCGCATCCGTTGTTCTCAGAGATGATTTCTCATAGTCCAGGGCGGATAAAATGTCGATATTAGTGGACTTGCCTGATTAAAGACAGCAGAATAGGTTAGAAATAATAATTGCAGCTTAACAAGTAGCAAACTTTACAATAGAAATAATATTGGCGGTTTTAAGAAGTGGCAAACATTGACTTAAAAACAATGTGAAATATTTAACTTAAAAACAATGTGAACTATTTAACTTAAAAACAATGTGAACTATTTAACTTAAAAACAATGTGAACTATTTAACTTACAAACAATGTGAACTATTTAACTTAAAAACAATGTGAACTATTTAACTTAAAAATAATGTGAACTATTTAACTTAAAAACAATGTGAACTATTTTACTAAGTGGGTATTATAGCCCGGTCTGCAAAAATAGTTTTGATGCAATATTATAAACATCTCATTCCTATATCTTCATAAAAATGGGGCACCCCAAAAGGCGATTGTCAGTATTATGGTTTATTTTCTTAAATTTGTTAATTTTATCGTGTATTATAATCTTATCGTATAGAATGCAGGAGCTCCATCTGTACAGAAGATAATTGCGTCTTACTTTTATACATGGGTTATGTCTGGCATTTTTATTAGAGTTTTGAATGTTGATAGTGTAATGGTTTTCTTGGATTGTTCTTGCAAAATATTCCACGCCCGAATGTTAGATGGAAAGAATGAGGATTTGAATGCGCTCGTTCTTGCGAATGGAACAAGTAAAGTGTTTTTATGTCTAGGTAATAAGTGTTGTTGCTCTGCAACTGTTAAAATAGGTTGTTACCGTGTTTCTTGTTGTAAAAAAATAAAGAAAAAGCTGACCATCCAAATTGTACTGGGCGAGTCCGGCTGGGTTAGTTGAAGTTATTGTGTAAGTGATGGGGTCTCCGTTGCCATCTTTGAGGATCATTTTGTAGGCAGTACCGGTGGCGTCCTCTGGTATCTGCACTGTCGCATCAAGGTTGCCAGCCACAGGTGCTACGTTGGCATCTGTATTGGGGACGAGAATATTTTCTGTGACTTTGATTTAGTTTTGGCCCTTCGATAGGTTAAAAAGGTTTAATAGTCACAAATATATACAGGTATTCGTATTTAACAAAGGTATGAATTTCACCACACCATAACGCTTTGGTTAATTCTTCTGACGTAAGTTAGTGATGTAACCTTGCAATTAGTTTAGATAAATTAACCAAATGATACAACGTTATGGTCAGTTTATATAACTGAATCTAGTAATATAACGTTATGGTCAGTTTCTACAAGTATACATAGTGATATAAAGTTATGGTCAGTTTCTACAAGTATACCTAGTGATATAACTTTATGGTCAGTTTCTACAAGTATACCTAGTGATATAACGTTATGGTCAGTTTCTACAAGTATACCTAGTGATATAACGTTATGGTCAGTTTCTATAAACTAACATAGTGATACAATGTTATGGTCAGTTTCTATAACTGAATCTAGTGATATAACGTTATGGTTAGTGATTATTTGATCACATATTGATATAACGTTATGGTCAGTTTCTATAACTTAATCTAGTGATATAACGTTATGGCTGTTGTAATACATCATTGGCGTTGTCACATTCCATGGCTGGTGTTGTCGCAGCATCAATTCAACTTACTGGAAATAGAATTGTCAATGACCAGTGGTCCCACCGTATTCTTTCCGTCTGTCATTGAGACCTGGAATGTAACGTCATTATCACACTCCTTCTTTAGAGGGACTGTTGTTTTGATGATGCCCGTATCTGTTGGAGAAACAACTTTTAAATGATAACCCAGATGCCCGTATCAGTTGGAGAAATAACTTTTCATGATAAGCCAGAATGTAAACGAAAAAAAAACCCAATAATGTTTTAATGATGAGCAGTTGCTCTTCAAGTTATGGCCAGACCCAAGGTATCTGAAAATCATTTTTAAAATTTCAAACAAATTTTTGAGAGCCACATCACAGCACAATGGATCATGACTCACAATGAAAAATTCCATTTTTATTTAAAAAAAAATTAAATTCAAACTGTATGATTTAAACTTTTCAATTGTTCAGTAATCGTGTAAGGGGGTCGTCTATAAATGACGTCTCGCATCTGGGCCCGGGGGGGGGTGGGGTAGGGGGTTCACGCATTTGTGACGATGTGTGACGAGGGAAGGGGTGTGTTTAAGAAATGTGAGTCACATTTTCAATGTCTTCACACGTGTTACGATATTAGAGTGCAGACTTAGACTAAATACATATTTAAATGACAACAAAGTAATTTGCAACACGCTAATGTTCTATTAGAAAATACGGCTTTTAGGGAGGGGGGGGGTCAAAGCTTTGAGATGTCATATTGGAAAAAAAGGGGGGGGGGTGGTGGTCTAAGTTTTTGTGACAAAGTATGAAGAAAAAAAAAGGGGGGGGGGAGAGGGTAAAAATCGGCAAAAATCGCGTGACGTCATTTATGGACGGCCCCTTGATACACGCACATTATAATAATTCGGACAGGAAAGCCAAGCAGACATGAAAGAAAAGGTACTATTTCTTACACTGGTCAATCTCATAGTTGCTGGAGGACGAAGCTGGAATGACCTTTAGGCTATATGTCACGTCATCACCCTCAGGGTCAATGGAGTCCACGTCGTAGATTTGTGATCCGTCTGCTACGGAGGAATCGATGGTTTGGGCAACTGAAATTATATAACAAATGGTTTGGGCAACTGAAATTATAGAACAAATGGTTTGGGCAACTGAAATTATATAACAAATGGTTTGGGCAACTGGAATTATATAACAAATGGTTTGGGCAACTGGAAATTATATAACAAATGGTTTGGGCAACTGGAATTATAGAACAAATGGTTTGGGCAACTGAAATTATATAACAAATGGTTTGGGCAACTGGAATTATATAACAAATGGTTTGGGCAACTGGAATTATATAACAAATGGTTTTGGGCAACTGGAATTATATAACAAATGGTTTGGGCAACTGGAATTATATAACAAATGGTTTGGGCAACTGAAATTATATAACAAATGGTTTGGCCAACTGGAATTATATAACAAATGGTTTGAGCAACTGAAATAAATTAAGAAATCGTTTTGGCAACTTAAATTAAATAAGAAATTGGGGGCAACTGAAGTTATACCAAGTTAAGGTGGAGAAACTGACAGTTTACAACCTATAGTTTAGTCAATTGAATTATACAAACACTAGGTGGAGAAACTGAAATTTTTGAATTAAAAAAAAACTGAAATAAATATATTGCAGATTATTTTCCGTTGTTCAACTGAAATTGTACAAACAATATTATGGGCAACTGAGTTGTTTTTAATAAAGGGGGCAACTGAGTTTTTAAAATAGAATGGGCAACTGATTTTTTAAAATAGAATGGGCAACTGAGTTTTTAAAATAGAATGGGCAACTGAGTTTTTAAAATAGAATGGGCAACTGAGTTTTTAAAATAGAATGGGCAACTGAGTTTTTAAAATAGAATGGGCAACTGAGTTTTTAAAATAGAATGGGCAACTTAGTTTTTAAAATAGAATGGGCAACTGAGTTTTTAAAATAGAATAGGCAACTGAGTTTTTAAAATAGAATGGGCAACTGAGTTTTTAAAATAGAATGGGCAACTGAGTTTTTAAAATAGAATGGGCAACTGAGTTTTTAAAATAGAATGGGCAACTGAGTTTTTAAAATAGAATGGGTAACTGAGTTTTTAAAATAGAATGGGCAACTGAGTTTTTAAAATAGAATGGGCAACTGAGTTTTTAAAATAGAATAGGCAACTGAGTTTTTAAAATAGAATGGGCAACTGAGTTTTTAAAATAGAATAGGCAACTGAGTTTTTAAAATAGAATGGGCAACAGTGGCGTAGCGAGGGGGAAAGGGGGTCAAATGCCCCGGGCGGCACTTTGCCAAGGGGCGGCAACATCCTAGTCGTTAATTAGTTTTTTAAAATGAAAATTTTAAAAGAAAGAGGAGTTTAAAAAAAAATTGAAATTAAAGAAAAGCCTAATAAGAAATTAATAAAAGAAATAAAGGAACTATCCAAAAGCATGTGAACGTTTTAACTGCCAAAACTTCAAACTCCTTATTGGATATAAATTCTTCTGATAATAATACTACTGTAATATAATAAAAAAACCAGAGGCTAAATTAGTATGAGAACGTGACAATGATGTGGTGATAGATTCATTGATTCTTAAAATTTGTCAGCCGCCCCTGTTGTAAAATCGGGGGGGGGGCGGAAAATTCCTCGTGGTTAATTAGCTAATTGTTAAAAGTGAAAAATAAATTTTAAGAAAAAAAAAGCCAAGATAAAAAAAAATTAAAGGAAATGATGAACTATATTAAAATACGAGAGTGCTTCTAATGCCAAAACATCAAACTCCATTATAAATCTAAAGTCTTCTGATACTAATGTTACTGAGCTGGAAAACATAGGGGCAATAATGTGCTGGTATATATAATTGATTCAAGTTTGATTTTAACGTAAGTGAACTACTGGAAAAAATTGTTGGCGTATTTATATGGCATATTTTAATTTTAATTTCTTTTGTTTTGTGGCATGAACAAAAATATTGGAAACAATTTATGGCTTATCTAGTGGATTTAAAACTTGGCACAAATAAATACAAAATTTGGGGGAAGGGGGGGGGCGGCAAATTCCTCGTGTTTAATTAGCTAATTGTTAAAACGTGAAAATAAATTTTAAAATAAAAAAGGAAAAGCCAAGATAAGTACTCAATAAGTACTCAAGATTACCAAAGTTTTTTTGCAAATGGAAGGAATTAGAAATTGGATAAAAAAGAATAGACTATTAATAAAGACCGACAATTAGTTGTTGTAAAAGAGAAAACAAAGCGGCAAGAAATTCTTGTTAGAATATTTGACATAACTAAATCCTGGCGGAATTGAATGGGACTTTTTGAGGTCACAGAGAGGACAATACTGTCGCGAATAAAGGAAATATTCTGGAACTAATGCAATAGCTTGCAAAGTACGTCCGAGCACTCCTTTATCATAGTAGGAAAATGATTAAAAAACTTGTCATCTAAAATTCATACTGAGCGCATAGCAATTTTAGGAGGTACAGTTCACGAAAAATCATCTTTCTTCAATATTGTTCCATTGTATTTGATAACTCTTCATATGTGTGACATAAGGGTCAAACAAGTCCAGTTGTGTGATATGTAAAGATTTAAAATAAAAAAGTAGATGGTTTAGAATCTTTCAAAGATTTCATTCAAGCAAAAGTGAATCTGCTTACGACATTTCTGAAATGATTTTGAATAAATGTTGATCTTCAAATAATTGACTGCACAAGCCCAACGTGTATTAATACTTCTTAAGGGCTGGAAAGTATACAAGAGTTCAACAAAGGCGCAAAACCATAAAATCTCATGTCAAACTCGTTCTAACACTTAAAAATAATTTGTTAACATGATACTCCAACTGATACGAATTCTCCAACTATTTTAGTACACTTACGCGTTGTTACGCATTCTTTTCCAAGTTCATACACTGTTGGAAATACCTAATTGCTTCTACAAGCAAGGCGTTCAGACTTCAGGATACAAAATAGTGAATATACCAAGGAGCCATGTTGTGATTACTTTGTAAGCTATGGAACTGAAAGATGCAACAAAAAGCTCAACACACGAACAGACGCAGGAACTTTGCTAGTCACGATGTAATCTTTTTATTTTCAAAGTTACATTAAAAAAAATTCCGGAAATTCTTTACAAACGTATAGTGCTCAACAAAAAAATTTCTTAGCAGTGGCTACTCACAGAGAAACTAATGGAATTGAATACTTCAGGGATGATTTGACATTTGATAAAATTTATGTGGAGAAAAAATCTTTTTAATCGAACCTTCCAATCAAATAGCAAATTTTTGTGGATCGAAGCAAATATGTATATGCATCCATGCTATGTAGAGTAACAGATAAGAAGAAATTTGATTTCTTCATAATAAATTCGTGTGAGGCTTTGGCAGTTACATAGAATTTAGAAAACAGACATGATTTTCACAAACCAGCTAATCTACAGCACTTTGAAATTTTGTCTTCAAATTAGAGTATTCAAAATATCCCACATGACATAGTCAGGCAAGGAATATTTAAACCCCATGAATAGAAAAAATAAATAATGAATTCAAGACTAGGTGGTTTATTCAAGTTTATGAAGATATTTAGGCTCGAAGTTACCCTGTCTAAAATAATATAATTAATGTGAACATTGCTTACAACTGTCTTAAGTCTTAAGTAATGAAAGGTGTTAAAAGGGCTTCTATAAAACTATTTTAATGAAAAAATTAATGACGATCAATTACGAATACACCAAAATTGTCTAATCTATTTCCTATTATGGCTATTGAGCATGCCATGGTTGAAAACATTGATATATGAAAGATTGAGCCATGAGGAAAAACATAAAACCCTAATTTTTCTTGGGGGGGGGGAATTTGGTTTCTGCCCCGGGCGGCACATACCCACGCTACGCCGCTGATGATGGGCAACTGAGTTTTTAAAATAGAATGGGGAATTTAGTTTTTTAAAATAGAGTGGGAACTTTAGTTTTTTAAAATAGAATGGGAAATTTGAGTTATATACAAAAAGTAGTTTGGGCAAATGAAATTGTATAGTCCAATGATATAAAATAGAATGTAAGTTTTGATATTTCTGCTGTCTTGTTCGTCTCAAACGTTTCTTAACATCCTTTATCACTATTTGATCTTTTGCAGAATTGTAAGGTTTCGATGACATCATTCGTACATAAGATTTGAGGAGCAAAACAAAATACTCCTTTTTAAAATTATTAAATACTTAGATACACACATATATCCACTGGTTTCTCTTGCTTATATCTGTGTGTATCTATTTTATATTGCTGTCTTTATCTCTATTTCTATTTTTGCTTGTATTTCTGTTTTATGTCTCTAGCTGATCTATGTAATTTCAAACTATCTCTGTTTAGAGTGAACTTTTTTTAAAAAATGAATACAAATCATTCCCACTCATCAATCTATTAGGGGAATAAATGATTCTTAACGATTAACTTTTCAATATTCTCTAATTATCTCCCCATATTTCCTGTTGCCAAAAGTTATAATTTTGTTATCAATCATAATGTTTTACGACACAATTTTGTCAGAGGAGAAAGATTTACTCCAGGAATATACATCATGTTTAACTTTCGAACGTCTAGGGCAGGGGTCGGGAAACTTTTTGTCTCAGAGAGCCATAAACACCGCATATTTTGAAGAGTAATTCTGTGAGACTTGAGCGCCATACATTATGTTTAAAACTAAAAATTCGAGTAAATGTGTGCATTAGTGTAATTTCAACACGGTAAGTACAATAATTAGGTCTCTGAATTCTTTAAATCACATTTTTATTCTGTTTTTTTTTATATACAATTATAATGTAGATCAAAGGATTCTGAATTTTAAAAAAATAAAAATAATCGATCATTTGTCTGAGAGCCAGATGCAGCCATCAATAGAGCCACATCTGGCTCGCGAGCCATGGTTTCCCGATCCCCTGGTTTAGGAGGAATGGCAAATGTTTTGTTTTTATATCCCTTATATTAACTTCGAAATCTTGTCGTCATCCATCTCTTGATCTCTTCGTCGGTCGGTCGGGCGGAAAAACAACAGTCAAAAATGACACACTTCCCGGGATGCTATCGAGCTGAATATACTAGTGACTTAGATTTCAGATCGATCGAATGTACCATAATTAAACTAATGCATTTATAGTTTATCTCTATATGCCTATATGTAGCGGCCTGCTTTTATCTTATCTTATCTATACAGACGCTCCTTCTATGCAGAAGATAATTGCGTCCACACACCATGACAGATGATCTGTTGGCAATTGATGCAGCGTTCACAGGCCACGGCTTTGTGGGTTCCACGCATTACCCAGCCGCCTAACTAGTGTTAGGTACCCATTAGGAGCTGGGTGACTCAGGGACGCCCTAGGCCCCGGGAACAGATCCTTGCCTTCACATGGATTCGAACCCGTGACCATCGGTACGACAGTCGAGCATGCTGCCACTCGACCACCGCGCCCCCACCGCTTTTGTTTTACATTCACGTGTCGCTCTGATTTCAGTCCAGCCATCCGTGACCACACCTCCCCCCCGGCCCCGTTTTACAGAAAAGGGGAGTTTAGTCAGTTTCCGTCTGTAAATGTTTGTCACGTTTGAACATAATCAATACTTTTAGTTACGTCTCATATATAAAGGATTTATAGTCAAAAACTTTGTTTTTACGGGGTTCTTTAATTTACCGTACAATTTATCCGGGTCGAAGCGGGGCGGGGCGTTAGGGATGACCGCCACCTCGATGACCTCAGTGACCGGCGCCTCTTTGTTGTCAGTACACGACACGGTGATGAGGTAATAGGGCGTCAACGTGAAATCAAGGGTACCCACCCCTGCTCTGTATTGGAGACACTCGGCTGGGAAATTGAAGGAGATATGAATGAGTTTGTTTATGTAAATTATTTTTTTTAAATAGAAAATTATAATAAAGTAATATTTATAAGAATATGTATGTATTGTATGTTATTATTGGTACACAAAAAATAGACATTTAAATCTATCTAGTTGCTTTGGATTCATAATTTAAAATAGCTTTATTTTAAATACATTTTTATGGCTAATTTTGTTTAAAAGTTTGGCAAAATTCATTTAGAAAGCTATATTCATAAAGTTAATTATATTTTTTAAAAATATTTAGTATGTTCATGAGGTAAAGTTAGGTTTGAGAGGTGTGCTTCAGAAAAATAAAGGGCAAGCGGCTTGAGGGGATGGTGTTAGTTTCATAATTAAATCATATATATATTATAATATAATATTTATATATTATATATATATAATATATATACAAAACGCGAGTGTCTCCTATCCTTATTATCCTAGACTTAGACCGTAAAGCTTTTAGATTACGTACCTTTTCATCATAAGGCTTTTGAATAAAAAGAGTTCATTTTTTTTTGTTGTAAAAAAAGTGAACATAATGTGAAAAAAGCGGACTGTCCGCTCTAATAGTTTACACCTGGCTACCATAGGTAAAGTGTATTGAAAGTGTTGGCTTTGTTTTTAAAGTTTGGCTCTATTCACAGTTTCTGTGTAAGGCTATGTTCAACAAATTGGCAGTAAGTCTTCCTGTGCCTACCAGTTCCACAATTCAACACTTCAAAACACTTGCTGCAAGGACTTGTGGGAGACATCGACTTGACGGAGGTCGTCGTTATATCGCCGTCAGAGTCAGTGCAAGCAATGTTGGAGAGTATTTCATTCACAGTCGTTTTCCTCACTGACGTTAGCGGTCTTGGTGAAAGATGTTATATTGGGCTGAAAAGTTAGGGCTAGTGTTAGGGCTTTATTGAAAGATTCTAGATCTGAATGAAAAGTTGGGGTTAGGGTTAAAGCTTTGGTGAAAGATCTTAATTTAGAAAAATGATAACAATACTGTAACTCTATACGTCTATAAGTCTGCCCCGAATGGCACTTCAACCACTCCTGAATTCCAATGACTGCAGTACTGTTAGTAGTAGTATGTGAAAATATGTCGAGTGATAGCAGTACTGTTTAGTAATATTTGAAAATAACCCTACATGAAAGTATACATAGAAAAAACATGACGGACAAATGCACGTAATATACCTATAAATATAAGCGATACAAACACATATCAATTTTAAGAAATAATGAATTAATTTTTAAAAAAATCAGACATCATTATGGCAATCTTTCTGATCATAAAGGGCTGTCCATAAATGACGTCACGCGATTTTTGCCGATTTCCCCTCCCCCCTCGCCCCCTCGTCACACGTCGTCACAAAAAGTTAGCCCACCCCCCCCTTTCAAATATGACGTCACAAAGCTTTGACACTCACCCGCCCCATAAAAACAGTATTTCCTATTCGAAAATAAACATGCTTCAAATCACTTTGCTGTCATTCAAGTATGTATCTAGTGTAAGGCTGCACTCTAACATCGTAACAAGTAAACAAGCCATTCAAAACGTCATTTAATTAATTTTAAGCAAATCAAATATTTAAGTGGAACTTTTAATTAAGATTGCGCGTTTTGATGTGAAGTCACAGTTTTAAACATCACCCCTCCCCCTTCGTCCCATATCTTTATAAATGTGTGACCCCTCATCCAGGTGCGTGACGTCATTTATGTACGGTCCCTAACTATATAAATGAATAAGACTAGACTTTCGTTAAAAAACTGAACAATAAATTTATTGAAAAAGCAAGTCTGAAAAATGTAGCAAGACATTCAAGGATATCAAACTATAACAGTAAAGAAAAGAAAAGCAATTTTTCTTACTTACCGTGGCTGTTATGATGTTCATTAAAACTAAAATGACCATCACCAGACATAATGTACCCGACATTGTTAAAAAAAACTTGTTTGTCTCTTTCCCTTTAGTTCCTCGAAAGATCCAAAAAGTCACAGCACGTTATAGAAGGCAACAGCACATTTGTTATCAGAATGTCTTTTTGTTTATTTGAAACCTGAACGAGGAATTGAGCCGAAATCTTACTTTATTTATTCAATGTCTTTAAACGAATTAAATAATTATTATTAAATTATTTTATTCCGTCCCCACATAATTCTGTACTCTATACTCTTTTGAACTCAGTCCCTTATATTTATTATACCGATAGAATTTTAATGTTTGTCAGTTTAGAAACGCCTTAACTAGGAAACAAATAACTTTGTTGCTGTGTACTGTACTTTGTTTATGTTAAAATTACAAAAGTTAAAAACATATTATAAAATGCATTTATATCAACATTTATTACGTTTTGTTGATGTTATTTGAATATATATCGTGTATTTAAAATAAATTACATGTAATCCTTTTAAAATATACCAAAAATTGTTTATGTAATAATTAACTTTTTTAAATGTATTAATAAATTAATATGTAAGTAAATTGGTTAATATGTTCCTTGCTAAAAATTACATGAAATTAGGCTGTATATTAATTAAAAAAGAAAGTTCAAATTTTTTTAAAAAATGGTTTTATTTAGATCTAATTCTCATATCAATTTTTATGATTAGTGTTGACTTTAAGGTATCATAAAATATTTTGAAACTGATTTGAATACGACTCTATGTCGTCAAATTATTTCGTCTTTTTGATTTATAATAACATGGTAATCGCAGAGCAGGACTTTTTATATTAGAATACACATTATTCCATAAATGAAATTCAAGAAAAATTATTTGTAGAGAATTATAGGCTTAGTTATTTAATTTTCTTTTTTCTCAAATATGATAATTTTATAAAATAATCATTCTCTATAAAATATTTGAATTGAAAAAATAACAACAAACTGTGAACGCCTGGAAGTATTAGCATTGAACTATTTATGTATATGTGAAAACATTAACACACTTGAGCATATATAAAAATGAACTTTTTAGCCTTTGAATATTTTAACGTTAAAACCAAATATTTCCACAAACGACAGAGAAAGAATAGCCTATTAACCTCCTTCAGTGATAATTTACCGGACGTTGCTTAAGATCTCTTGAGACAACTTTCCTCATGTCAACTTTGCTCTTAACTGTAGCAGCCCCACCTATCATTTTAAAACCCTAAACCTAGGCCAGCACCTCAAGCCATTCCATCAATATTTTATTACACATCACGATCCTTTGATACGTAATTTTAGAGAAAGAAGAACTCATATAAAATCAATAACAAATCGATAGCAGCTCGTTAATGTTTGCACCTCTCCAAAACAAGACCATTGACGGGGGGCTGTGCAGGTATTGTACATAGGTGTTTGATGAGTGGCATGCTATTTCAGTTGGGTAACAAGATACGTCTAACGAGGAAAGGTAGGTGTGGTTTCTTAAGTGTTTACTTAAAACATTGCTTGAAAGTCTGCGTCAGAGGCCTGAATGGAGTTGACGGCTCCTCTTTCCTACATAAAAACAACAGTACCCCCAGTAAAATATCACATTTTTCTGTACAAAAATTAGATTCAACCCAACAGGTTGTGAAGTCAGTTTGAGGGGAGGGTGTAAGGAAATATTAGGTCGAAAAGAAAGGGGCAGTACTCTAGGTGGAGAGATTATTTAGAGCTTACGCTAGACAACTTCGTTGTTTTTCATATTGTATTTGATTGGGAAAAGGGGGGGGGGCATTAAAAACTTTAAAGTTATTTAGCCACATCAAAGTTCTGGTCTTTACGCCGAGCTGTCACAACTAACCATGGTTCACCAGCTGTCACAACTAACCATGGTTCACCAGCTGTCATAACAAGCATGTTTCACCAGCTGTCACAACTAACCATGGTTCACCAGCTGTCATAACAAGCATGTTTCACCAGCTGTCACAACTAACCAGCTGTCACAACAGTTACGTTTCATCAGCTGTCACAGCAGTAATGTTTCGCCAGCTGTCACAACGGTCATGTTTCAAAAGCTGTCACATAACGCATGTTTCACCAACTGTCACAACTCGCCATGTTTCACCAACTGTCACAACTCGCCATGTTTCACAACTGTCGCAAATCGCCATGTTTCACCAGCTGTCACAACTCGCCTTGAAGTGTGTTTAATTAATATTTTAAGGAGGGAATGTTAATTTCAAGGCTAAAATTAGTAGTATACATTTCCTCAACACGTTTAGTCTTTTAAAGAAAAGTAACAATCTTAAAAATATTTATACTTTTTTTTAATGGTCAAATAGTTATTACAATTTTACTCTTTGAACATTTCATTTGGAAATAGAACGAACACTTTATATACAAGCAATTTTCGCTCTCATAAATTGATGTTTACATTCCATTCATTTGTGATTTATCAATTAACAAATTTATTTTCATTTCTGAATGAGAAAACAAAGTCACGTGAAAAGAGATATTTATGGAAAAAGTTTATGATAGAAAAAAATCTTAGACTTAAAAAAAAACTTCGACCCCTCCATAGGTTTAATCTTACGCTAGGAAGTTTTGCTAAATATTGCATCGATTTTTGTTATATTGTTTTAGTAATGCATGTAAAATATTTAGTATTATCAACAAATCACAAATGTCAAATAAAGGATTCTTTTTGAATGATGTTCAGTCAATTTAGAAAATTTTTTTTTACTAACAAACTAACAAGTCATAAATAAAAATAGTGAAGATGGTGGGAAATATTTAGTTCGATTGAATACAGTCACAAACGGGAACAATGAGTCATAACATTGTTTTTGTCTAAGGCGAGTGGCATCTTAATGCTGGCCAATTTATTATTTTTGTTATTGATAATTTAGTACTGAAAAAAAATTAATTTATCTTTATTGCATTAATTTAGTTACTTTAATCTGGGGTTATTTCATGCATTTTGAGTGAAATTTTGGTATGATGAATAATTCTACGAATATTGAAGGGGAGTGAGTTAATCGATTAAAAATGTAATTACGAATTCCATCTCAATGTGATGAGAAATGGAAATGTTTATAAATAGAGACCTTGATGGGAAATTAGGTTGTGTAAAAATAGAGGTCTATAGAGAATGGGGTAATGTATAAATTACAATAGATGTTAATGGGAAGTAGATTGTCGTGTATAAATGTCGTCATAGTCATTACATTTGATCAACTCGGTTGAGTGTCGTTAAGATGATAAACTGTTCAAATGTCACTCAACAGGAATTGTTAAATGTGGAGTCTTACAATTACGGCCCCTATAAAAAAGTGATGTTGGAATAGCCAAATACAGGGGCAAAATCTATAGATACTGGAAAATTGAGATGAACTGATGAAACTCTGTTATATTAGTATAATTTTCATTGGAATATTGGGATAATCTAACAAACAGATACTGTAAAAACTGATGTTGTATTGACTTATATTTATGTCTGAATGTTTAAACATATCGATTGTCGGATCGTTGGTTTGTGTGGCATTGGAATGAAAAAAATATTTGAATAATGTGTTATTTATTGATCCATGCTATTAACAACAATACTGTGACTTTTTGGAACAGAGCGTTCTTTAACTAACAATCCTAGTCTACAGTTTAGCTTTTACTTTAGTACTTTTTTTGGTACAATCTGCTGCGTACTATCCGCCATAACTTGAAGTGTTTCCAACTCCTGTTGTTTCAGTACTTATGAATTATCAGCTTTTGTATCATCGACTGTTGAAATGGCATTTTATAACTTCACGTACGGTAACAGGCGATGTGTGAATTAGAAGTGCGACAGTGACTGTAATCATATTTTTACCTGAGTGTCATCATTAATAAATTGTTATTGTTCCAAGAAAATCATATTAAGAGCCTATTCAAGAACGTGAGGATTTTTGTTCTTTAAAATCTACGATCATTATTTTGTTTGATGCTGATAGTGCCAACCAGCTTTGCTGCAAGAGAAGGAAAATGTCTTGCTGTAGGAGAAGGAAAATTTCTTGCTACTGGGTGATTCCTGCCGCATGTCTTGATGTTAATGAACGGCTATGTTTACATAACAATACAGGTTTTCTTGGGTGCTGCAGCAAGTGGAGCTTCTGGTGCAGCCAGTGGGTCTTCCACGGGATCGATGGTGTGGGGATAGTGGGCCTCCATGTCACCCGGGGTGGGCAGCCTCTTCCGGTCTGGTTGGCTCTTGAAGTCGTCATTGGGGTAACCTGTCAGAAAACATGATGTAGAACAATAAATGGAAGAACAGTAGAAACACTCACATGATATCCTATATAATAAAAGGCAATGTTCTGTCCGTTCTGTCCGGTCATCTAGAGCGATTGGTCCCTCAAACACATATGACTCCTACAGCCAATCATATGGAACACGTTTACGCGGACTTTCAAAACGAGTTATTTTTGGTGCAGTATTTCTTCCAAGACTTTATTTTGAGTTATGCGCGTTGAGATTTATAGTCAAAAGATCTGTTTTTACGAGTTATTTATTTTAATTATAATGAATAGTATTTTTGACGTGATGCACATGTATGCTGGTCGAGACGGACGTTGAGGGGTGAGTTATAACAACATGCCACGCATGCCACCAAACGGTGGCGGAACGTCCTTGGACGGGCTTTGTCGCTCGTAGAACAAGGAAGCACAATCGAAACACTCACAGAAAATTCATATTTACAAACACAAACACAAATGCAAATATACTTAAACAAATAACACATAGACACAAACACACACTCACGGCACGTACACCCGTTATGGCATTTATGATATCCAGTTTGGTCATCTATTACTGTCCAGTTTGGTCATCTATTACTGTCCGGTTAAGTCATCTATTACTGTCTAGTGAGATCATCTATTACTGTCTAGTGAGGTCATCTATTACTGTCCAGTTAAATCATCTATTACTGTCCAGTTAAGTCATCTATTACTGTCCAGTTAAGTCATCTATTACTGTCCAGTTAAGTCATCTATTACTGTCCAGTTAAGTCATCTATTACTGTCCAGTTAAGTCATCTATTACTGTCCAGTTAAGTCATCTATTACTGTCCAGTTAAGTCTTCTATTACTGTCCCAGTTAAGTCATCTATTACTGTCCAGTAAAGTCATCTATTACTGTCCAGTTAAGTCATCTATTACTGTCCAGTTAGGTCATGTATTACTGTCCAGTTAAGTCATCTATTACTGTCTAGTGAGGTCATCTATTACTGCCCTTTTAGGTCTTGTATTACTGTCCAGTTAAGTCATCTATTACTGTCCAGTTAAGTCATCTATTACTGTCCAGTTAGGTCATCTATTACTGTCCAGTTTGGTCACGTACTACTGTCCAGTTAGGTAAGCTATTACTGTCCAGTTAAGTCATCTATTGCTGTCCGGTTAAGTCATCTATTGCTGTCCGGTTAAGTCATCTATTACTGTACAGTTTGGGCATCTATTCCTGTTAAGTAGGTCATATATTACTGCGCAACTACCAATGTTATCTACAAAATACTTACGTTCCTTCCAAAAACCAAACAAGAAGCCTGGACCTGGCGGGTCTGGTTCACTGTAAAATAAAAACACTCATAGTGTACTGTTGTTTTTATTATTTTAGATGACATTCTAGTTGCTAAATGGTGTATTGTTATAACTACAGCTAGGCCGGAAAATGATAATGTTGAAATACATATAAATATTCTTATTATAAAATTTGATAGAGATATTGACAGAATACTTAATTGATAAAATAAAAATCGAAGCTCCCAGTAAAATATAAGGTTTAATTTTCAAAGCTCTTGAGATCAGTTGCTTCTTCCTTTTAAACAGATGTTTACTCACAGTGATTTTAAACAGGTGTGTGTTACTCATAGTGTTTTTAAATATATGAAAGATTACTGGATGAGATTATAAATGATTTAAGTAAAATAAATAACAATGAGACAATGGTTCATGCTAAGACGTCATAAAAATGTACTGGGCCACTTTATATTGATCAATATTTAGTCCATATATCAACCTACGGTTCAGGTGGTGTCAGAGGTGCCTTCTGTGCAGGGGGGCGTCTCTCTATCAAGGGCGTCACCATTCTGTAGGGAGCGGAAAGAAATTTGATGCATAATTAACTTTCATTTAAACAGTTTTTATAAGAGCTTTTTCTTATTATAATATTATTCAAACTATAAAGTAAGTTTATTTTTAAATCCTTTATATTAACTCGTGGTGTCTGATTGATTGCTTGCTTGTTTGCTTCTTTGTCGAAAAAAACTTTGAATCGATTTTTAACCCATTTCCTCGTAAGCTAGCGAGCTGAAATTTTGCAGGCAGACTCGTGCCGATGATAAAAAAGATGTGTCAAAATTTCACATCGATCGCATGTACTGTAATTAAATTATTGAATTTTTAGTTTATTTTATTTATCTCTATGTATTATGTTAAATTTTTGAGATAGAGTGTCGCGGTGCGTATTATATTGAACGACCTTTTTATTAATACTTTCCTGTTGCGCGATTCGGTGCGTATTATATTGACAATACTTTTTAAAAGCATATTCCCGATCTGTGCGCAATATATTAAACACGTTTTACGAGACAAAACTAAAAGTTTTGTATTTTTGGATTGTCTTGCGCTGCGTATTATAATGAACATTCTTTAAGTTATGTCTCGTACATAAAGGATTTATAGTAAAAAAAACAACAAAAAAAAACTTGTTTTTTTTACGGGTTCTTTTTATTTAAAAAAATTTCTGCCTTTGAACTGTGGTGGTATACAGAGTTTTTAAAAATGTTTTTTTTATTTAGTAGCTTGGAAAGCTTTTGAATATTTTCTATATAATGCTGCTCCATATTTTCAGCATTTATTTGACGTGGAACGTACAGCTGATCAGTGTTGCGTATCATAAATTGGTGCAAATGTTGAATTTACAACTGTTGTTTTTTTATTTGTCAAGAGTTGACTTGGTAGATAACTTTTTATATCACCATATTCTATTAAAGTACGAGTCGTCGGTATGTTAGATAAAGTGTTTTGTCAAATACCTGTGTCTTTTCGGCGTTGGCTTGCAGCAAGTTTTCTGACAATTCAAACGTTTGCACCCGTGCACACACAGGTTACCATAGCGCCATAGCATGAATGTCAGTAATCCTAACATGGCCGCGCCAAGCAGTGCTGCTAGTATGATCCAAACCAAATTATCCTGAAATAAACAACGCATTACTTATTGTCCAAGCAATGTTATCCCAAAAATTGTAAAGAACTATTGAAATTAAAGTATCGAAAAATAAAGCCCAGATTAAAAGATTCATTTAAATCTGAGCCTAGGATGTTTAAAAAAAAGTATGTTAGTTTTGGTGTATATTATATTTAAGCTCAACCATAATTTGGCACAAACTACAGTTCGGAAGCAAAACTTTACTGAAGCAAAACAGAAGAATTCCAGACGTCATGATTAAAAATCTTAAATGTTTACTAAATCTTTTAAAGCAAATAAAATTAAGATCAAAGCTTTCTTAATATGAGTACTACAAAAATAAACAAGTCATTTCAGAAATAATTCTTTAAAAAAAATTAAAAAATATTATTACAAAATTGATTGTATAAAACGCACCAAACAAAGCTTAATATTAATGAGTATCTGTACCAAATTTAATTCACCACACATTCTCACCTCGGTTTTTTGAACCAACGGTGCAACTGTTGTTGTTGTTGTTACTGTAGCTTGTGTAGTTGCTGCTGCCGGCGCTGCTGTAACTGGAGGCGGTGTTGTTGGGCACGGCTGAGTAAAGAAAAGGTCAAAGGTCATTAAGACTCCGATGATTATAGTCTGTTTGACACAGGTGATACCGATATTTTATAGTGCATATCTGCTATCTATATATCTATATATAAAATTCTCTTCATGGTGGGACCATACGAGACAAGCGAGCTGCAAGTATGTGCAACCGAGCATGACGAATGACCCTCGCTCGGGTCAACAAATCACTGTTGGCAAGCGTGGTGGGATGAAAAGAAGAAAATAAAACAAACCCGTAAAAACAAAGTTTTTGACTATAAATCCCTTATATATGAGACATAACTAACAGTATTGATTATTTTCAAACATTTACAGACTGACACCGAGTGATGTCCCTTGTCTTTAATAAATGGGGGTGGGATGCGAGGGGGGTGTCGGCACGACGGTCGGCGTCAACACGACGGTCGGCGTCAACTCAAACTCACGTGGAACTGGGCAGAAAAAAAACAATAACAAACAGTGAATTTTGAATTACATACCTCATATAAGGATAAACTAAAAATGCTCTAATTTAATTACGGTACGTTCGATCGATCTGAAATTTTGACACCATGCATTGTTAGGTTAGACGGGTCCGTGTTCCAAATTTCAGTTCGATCGGATCATGGGAAGTGGGTCATTTTTGACTTCTGTTTTTCCGCCCGCCCGCCCGCCGAGCCCAAGACAGAGAGAGAGAGAGAGAGAGAGAGACGGCCGCGAAGTTAATATAAGGGATTTAATAAAACAAACCCGTAAAAACAAAGTTTTTGACTATAAATCCCTTATATATGAGACATAACTAACAGTATTGATTATTTTCAAACATTTACAGACTGAATCTGTCTTAACACAAGTTTGCTTCATAACCCTAGGGGGGAGGGGTGGGGGGGGGAGGGGTGGGTGGGAGGGGGAGAGGGGAAAAGTCTGGTCACCGATTCGCTTGACCGAGCTCAGAGTGACACGTAAAATGTAAACAAAAGCGCACCGTCGTTTCGTTGGGTCGCCTCAATGCTCAAACTTTCACGTGGCAAAAAAACAATAACAAATCGTGATTTTAAATTACATACCTCATATAAGGATAAACTAAAAATGCATTAATTTAATTACGGTACGTTCGATCGATCTGAAATTTTGATACGATGCATTGTTAGGTAAGACGGGTCCGTGTGCCAAATTTCAGTTCGATCGGATCATTGGAAGTGGGTCATTTTCGACTTCTGTTTTTCCGCCCGCCGAGCCCATGAGATGATGAGAGAGAGAGACGCCGGTGAAGTTAATATAAGGGATTTAAAAAAGGGGGGGGGGTGGTAGTGGGTGGTAACAAAGTTCTTGCGATCACTTGCATTGTTCCTTCACAGAAACGTTAGATTCGTAGTGTACTGGTTATCAAGTCCGCCTCATACGGGAGAGGTCCTGGGTTCAAGCCGCAGCGAAAACTTGTTTTTTTTATTAATTTTTTTTAAAATGTCTGTTTGTGCCCGTTCTTTTACCCTTTATTGCCATCACTATCTGATCCGCAGCGTAGCATACGCCGCTAATGATTTAGTGACGGGTGAAGACTTCCTGAAAGACACAGATTTCAAAATGGGGTGGGTTTGGGAAAACGACTGTGAGTAAATGAAAAGAAGGGACTCTGGAGAGATCCGCGGCGTAGCACACGCAGCAGACTTGATCATCATAGACATTGCAAAGAACGGTTGGGGGGTGAGATTACAGACACAAAAAGCAGCACTAAGTAAATAAAAAATAGCGAGTAAACGTAAAGACATGCACACTGAGGTTGTTGTTACCCGCCTCCAATTTAATTTTAATACTACAATCCCTTAAACATAAACTGTAATTGGCCGACCCTAGCGAGGATTAGTCATATTTAGGGTTGTTAATTGCGTGATTTTTTTAAAATTATTTTTTTAATATATATATTTTTAAATATTTAAAAAAAAATTATTTTTTTTTGGGAAACTGATTATCGATTATGTAACTCCGATTTTAAAAAGATTATCGTTTTAAAGCTGCCTTCATAGAAGTTAGGGGTGTACCGAATTTCGCCTGCAAATGTCTCGAAACCAAGAATGAGTTGGCAGTCATCCGACGTTCACTCGCGTTGTTTTGATTTCTTCGTGCTGTAGTTCGTGTCCGTTCTTTCTCCACTTACTTTGCACTCTCCATGAGCAAGTCTGCGGCGTATTCTACGCCGCGGGGCGTCTAGTATTTATATATATTTCACCAAAGCGAGTATATGCAAACAAGCATTACGAATGACCATCACTGGGGTCGACCGATCACAGTTGGCAAGCGTAGTGGGATGAAAAGAAAAAGAAAGGGGAGAGGGAGAGGGGGCAACAATGCTCCTTGCGTTCACTTGCGTTGTTCCTTCACAGAATAACATATCATTCGTAGTGTAGTTGTTATCACGTCCGCCATGCACGCGGAAGGTCCTCGGTTCAAGCCCCAGCGGGAACATTTTTTAAATTTTTAAAAATGTATGTTTCTGCCCGTTCTTTTCCTCCTTTTATGCGAACATGAATAACCCTCGCTAGTGTCGGCCAATCACAGTTTATGGGTTTATTGGTTGGAAAAGGATGGTAGTAAAATGGGGCATGTAACAACAACCGCAGTGCGCATGTCTCCACGTTTAGTCGCGTTTTTTTCTTCATTACTTCGTCCTGCTGTTTGTGTCCGTTCTCTCATCCCCCCCGTTCTTGGCACTATCTATGATGGACAAGTCTGCGGCGTATGCCAAGCCGCGGGTCGTATCTAGTTCTCATAAATTTTTACTAATCACCAAATTTCTTAAGCATGAAATGAGAAGAAAGAGCAGGATCCCTACACACTACCATTATAATAAAAGTCAGGTTATTTTAAAGCCTTACAATATAGATAAAGGCCGCATGCTCTACAGGCTCGTATTACAAATCTAATGCCTGTTTAGTACTCACTTTTGTTATTTCTAAATACCTTCTATGTTTTACACATAAATTGGGCTAAAATTGAGAAGTTACTTTTTATGAAGCGGCGATAATAGGCATGAACATGCCAAAATTGTTCAAGCCAGATTTTTGCAGACTGCTAGTCACTGCTCAGATTTCTAGTCATGGCTCAGATTTCTAGTCACTGCTCATATTTCTACTCACTGCTCAGCTTCTAGTCGCTGCTCAGACTGCTTCTAGTCGCTGCTCAGACTGCTTCTAGTCGTTGCTCAGACTGCTTCTAGTCGTTGCTCAGACTTCTAATCACTGCTCATACTTCTAATCACTGCTCAGACTTCTAATCACTGCTCAGACTTCTAATCACTGCTAAGACTTCTTATCCTTGCTCAGACTTCTAATCACTGCTAAGACTTCTTATCCTTGCTCAGACTTCTAATCACTGCTCAGACTTCTAATCACTGCTAAGACTTCTTATCCTTGCTCAGACTTCTAATCACTGCTCAGACTTCTAATCACTGCTAAGACTTCTTATCCTTGCTCAGACTTCTAATCACTGCTAAGACTTCTTATCCTTGCTCAGACTTCTAATCACTGCTCAGACTTCTAATCACTGCTCAGACTTCTAATCACTGCTAAGACTTCTTATCCTTGCTCAGACTTCTAATCACTGCTCAGACTTCTAGTCACTGCTTAGACGTCTAGTCATTGCTACTTCGCTTCATCCGTTGACACTATTTTAAACAAAATTGCTAAGAACAAGGTCTTACTGGAGTTGCTTGTTGCATTGTTCCGTAGCCTGATGAATTCAAGTATGTCAGAACACTGGTTTACGGCATACCGAACATTTGATAAATGTCATGAAATAGTCTTGCAGACAACGGGACAGTGATTGAATGTCATGAAATATACTTACAACGATTAAATGGCATTACTCAGACTTACCGTAAACCGAACACTGATCACAGCTGGACTCTTGCTCCTCAGAGGTCCTGGGGTCTGACCACTGTCATAGGCGTAGGCATCTATCGTCACCACACTTCCGGCAGGTAGGGGATTAACAACAATCACCTCTCCAGCAGAGCCGATGATGACGCTTCCACCAGATCCTCTGTAAACAGAACATACAAGCTAATGGTATTGTAACACTTCCGCCAGATACCATGTAAACAGAACATACAAGCTAATGGTATTGTAACAGTTCGACCAGATACCAAATTAAACAGAACATACAAGCTAATGGTATTGTAACAGTTCCACCAGATACCATGAAACAGAACATACAAGCTAATGGTATTGTAACACTTCCACCAGATACTCTGTAAAGAGAACATGAGAACATACAAGCTAATGGTATCGTAACACTTCCACCAGATACCATGTAAACAGAACATACAAGCTAATGGTATCGTAACACTTCCACCAGATATCATGTAAACAGAACATACAAGCTAATGGTATTGTAACAGTTCGACCAGATACCAAATTAAACAGAACATACAAGCTAATGGTATTGTAACAGTTCCACCAGATACCATGAAACAGAACATATAAGCTAATGGTATTGTAACACTTCCACCAGATAACATGAAACAGAACATACAAGCTAATGGTATCGTAACACTTCCACCAGATACCATGTAAACAGAACATATAAGCTAATGGTATCGTAACACTTCCACCAGATACCATGTAAACAGAACATACAAGCTAATGGTATTGTAACACTTCCACCAGATACTCTGTAAAGAGAACATACAAGCTAATGGTATTGTAACACTTCCACGAGATCCTCTGTAAACAGGGGATAAATCGTTGTTATTAAACAATACTACAGTCTTGAATTAGTGTACATACCAGTATTGATTTCTTACATATCAGTCTTGATTTAGTACATATCTGTCTTTATTTAGTACATATCAGTCTTGATTTAGTACATAGTAGTCTTGATTTGGTACATACCCGTTTTGATTTTGTACATACCAGTGTTGTTTTAGTACATACTATTTTTAATTTAGGGGGCGTACATAATGACTTCACGCGATTTTTTGCCGATTTTTAACCCCCCCTTTTTCCCTTTCGTCGCACCTCGTCAAAAAAAAACGTAGACCCCCCCCACCCACCTTTTCCAAAATGAAGTCAAAAAGCTGTGAACCCTTCCCCCCTAAATGCCGGATTTTCTAATTGAAAATTAGTTTCTTGAAAATTTCTACTTTGTCATTTAAATATTTATTTAGTGTAAGTCTGCACTCTAATATCGTAACACGTGTGTAGCCCATTGAAAACTTCATTAAATAAATTGCAAGCAATCAAATAATTAAATGGAACTTTTATTTAAATTTGCGCGTTTGTGATGAGAAGTCACATTTCTTAAATGACACATCGTCATTAATCCGTGACCCCCCCCTCCCAGGGGCGTGGCGGCATTTATGGAAGGCCCCTTATAACATTACTGTCTTCATATAGTACATACACGTATTTTATTAGTATTACATGTAGTAGATACCACTTTTGATTTAGTACATCCAACATTGAGTTTAGTGCTTCCTATTTAGTCTAATTTAACTCTAATATATTTCAATTTGTATACCAGTATAACTATTTTACAATTTGAATTTTCCTGGATATGTTTGTAAGCCCATATATTTTATACAAAGGATAGACTATTGAAACTAATGTAAATATTCTCAGTAATCTCAGTTTCATTTCTTTTTGTTCGTCAGTCCAAGTTTTACACGTACTCGTAGTTAACGACGTTGTTCTGTTCACGTGACGAATCTTTGTCTGTTGCCGTGATTGAACCCAACTTGGTACCTGTGGGGTGATGGTCACGTGATCAATAGTCAGTCAAAGAGCTTGCACGAAATGAATAAATTTAACAAATTAAAGACTCTACTTATTTCATTGATGATAACAGACTTACATTAATTATGTATATTCAGTTTATAAAAATGGTTAAATTATTGTTTAACATTTTAATTTTGTCATAATTGTGCAGTAAACCATTTTGCGGGAAATATCTTTACAGTACATCCTCAAGCAAATGTGTTTCACTCACAAGTATAATATCTTAATTATCAAAGCTTTACTCATCAGAAGATACTAAGTGTCAAAGCTTTACTCATCAGAAGAAACTAAGTGTCAAAGCTTTACTCATCAGAAGATACTAAGTGTCAAAGCTTTACTCATCAGATGAAACTAAGTGTCAAAGCTTTACTCATCAGAAGATACTAAGTGTCAAAGCTTTACTCATCAGATGAAACTAAGTGTCAAAGCTTTACTCATCAGATGAAACTAAGTGTCAAAGCTTTACTCATCAGATGAAACTAAGTGTCAAAGCTTTACTCATCAGATGAAACTAAGTGTCAAAGCTTTACTCATCAGATGAAACTAAGTGTCAAAGCTTTACTCATCAGATGAAACTAAGTGTCAAAGCTTTACTCATCAGATGAAACTAAGTGTCAAAGCTTTACTCATCAGATGAAACTAAGTGTCAAAGCTTTACTCATCAGATGAAACTAAGTGTCAAAGCTTTACTCATCAGATGAAACTAAGTGTCAAAGCTTTACTCATCAGATGAAACTAAGTGTCAAAGCTTTACTCACCAGATGAAACTAAGTGTCAAAGCTTTACTCATCAGATGAAACTAAGTGTCAAAGCTTTTACTCACCAGATGAAACTAAGTGTCAAAGCTTTACTCATCAGATGAAACTAAGTGTCAAAGCTTTACTCATCAGATGAAACTAAGTGTCAAAGCTTTACTCATCAGATGAAACTAAGTGTCAAAGCTTTACTCATCAGATGAAACTAAGTGTCAAAGCTTTACTCATCAGATGAAACTAAGTGTCAAAGCTTTACTCATCAGATGAAACTAAGTGTCAAAGCTTTACTCATCAGATGAAACTAAGTGTCAAAGCTTTACTCATCAGATGAAACTAAGTGTCAAAGCTTTACTCATCAGATGAAACTAAGTGTCAAAGCTTTACTCATCAGATGAAACTAAGTGTCAAAGCTTTACTCATCAGATGAAACTAAGTGTCAAAGCTTTACTCACCAGATGAAACTAAGTGTCAAAGCTTTACTCATCAGATGAAACTAAGTGTCAAAGCTTTACTCATCAGATGAAACTAAGTGTCAAAGCTTTACTCATCAGATGAAACTAAGTGTCAAAGCTTTACTCATCAGATGAAACTAAGTGTCAAAGCTTTACTCATCAGATGAAACTAAGTGTCAAAGCTTTACTCATCAGATGAAACTAAGTGTCAAAGCTTTACTCATCAGATGAAACTAAGTGTCAAAGTTTTACTCATCATATGAAACTAAGTGTCAAAGTTTTACTCACCAGATGAAACTAAGTGTCAAAGTTTTACTCACCAGATGCCGTGCATTCAGTGGCAGCAAACGAGTAGGTCTGTTGCTTCTCAAAAACTGGGGCGTTGTCATTGCAGTCCAGAAAGTTAACAGTCACTGAAGCTGTTGCTGTCAGACCACCTTTATCTTCTACCTGAGTCGATGTATAATACACCTTTATCTTCTACCTGAGTCTATTTTTAATACACCTTTATCTTCTACCTGAGTTCATTTTTAATACACCTTTATCTTCTACCTGAGTTCATTTTTAATACACCTTTATCTTCTACCTGAGTTCATTTTTAATACACCTTTATCTTCTACCTGAGTTCATTTTTAATACACATTATTCTTCTAACTGAGTCGATTTATAATACACCTTTATCTTCTACCTGAGTCAAAGTCAAGGTATAACACACCTTTATCTTCTACCTGAGTCCTGAGTCAATTTATAATATACCCTTGTCTTTAACCGCAGTCAATTTATAATACATCTTTGTCTCCTATCCGAGTTAATTTATAAATAAACCTTTAAATTTAAACATAGCATACAAAATACTACGACCCCTACGTCAAAAGGTGTTTATATAAACTTTCGTCTATCTTTAAATACAACAAGTGTGATGTTATTTGAAACATAATAAAAATCGTTTATCTGTCGTCTTTCATAATGTTAACAGATGTTTGTAAATAACAACGTGAATATCATTACGTCTGAATTTTTAAAACCTGCTACTTAAGTCTTGGGGTAATGGGGGTGAGACTGCAATCAGGCTTTTAAATAGGTAAATTTATAATATAAAAAAACAGGGTATTAGTAGGCCTGATAAATCAGGCCTACTAATACCCTGTTTTTTATATTATAAATTTACCAACTTAAGTCTTCAAAACCTTCATTACCTGGACAGTAAATATCACAGTTGACGTCATCGACACGGGACTGTCCACGTCATAGTCCATCAGAGTCCGAAGCCAGCCGGTAGTTGGGTCGATATCAAATCTCCCAGCAGCGTTGGTCATCTTCGGATTAATTGACCACTTCAGAGAGTCCGGGTTGTCCGGGTCAGTAGCTGTGTAGCCAGGATTGAATTCTCTCTGGAGATTATAGTGCGATGAACTTATTCCTAATTTATAATAATATTAACTTTAGACAGTGGAGAAATGATAACACTAGCAATAAAAAAAACTATGATGTAGAGTTGATGATATGGAGACATTCTTATCAATAAAAATATATGGTTGTCAAAGGTATGAGAATGACTGTTGCCAAAGGTATGAGCATCACTGTTGCCAAATGTTTATAAAATGAGTTCACTGAGTGAGGTTGTCATGAGCTGGTGGGGAGGGTCTATATATAGCTTGTGTGTGTGTGTGGGTGGGGGAGGCAAAGAGAAAGTCGATGTAGCCCTAGGAAGAGAATATTATCTTTATTATGTTTGATGTATTATAGAGACGTAATAAGTAGGCTTAAAGTGTCAAGTATTCACTTATGTAACTGGATTATATAATATATGTTACAGGAAATGTGTGAAATCAGGCATTCTATAGAATGACTAGGCAGTGTGATGGTTTCAGGCAAAGTATATATTTTGTAAAACTTTTGCATACTTTGCCTAGGCATTCTATAGAATGCCGGATTTCCATTAGGCAAAGTGTAAAAAGAGCACAACAAAAGACTATTGATAATTACGTATTTTAAAGTGGATGTAATACAAAATAAAACACATGATGTACGTTCTGTATTATTTTTTCGAGGTCTTCCTCTGATTCCACATCTTGTAAAACATCGTCAGGCAGGGACGACGTTGTGAGGCCTACTTTAGCTCTGCGTCCAAAGAGAGCTTTGTATGGTTATCTTTTAATACCAGAATGAAAAGCTCTGTCCTTCTTGAGTTGGACGAACCGTAACCCTTCACTCCAGTGGCCAGTTATTTCATCTTGCATCCAAGCACACAGCATATTTTCTATGTCATGGTTAGCTCTTTCGACGCTCCCCTGGCTTTGTATGTGGCGCGGCTTACCATGAACGATCTTCAAGGTGGGCCAGTATTCCTTTAGGCTGCTTACCACATTGTTTACAAATTCCCTGCCGTTATTTGACTGTAAAATCGTTGGAGCACCAAGCAACGTAAATATGTCTACGAGCTGGTATGCTACTTCTTGTGCCATCTTTGTCGTCAGGGCCTTGAGAACCACAAACTTGGTGGGATGTTCTTGATACACCATTATATAATTGTATTCCCCATCAGAATGCGATTGAAAGTCGATAAGACCTACCTGACAACGAGAGATGAATTCAGAAAAAGTCATTGGCTTAACCACAATGCCTTTTTTAAATACTTTTTTGTTTTTTCTGGCAAGGTTCACTAAGGTTAATACACAGTTCAATATCATGACGGGTAGCTTTCTTGTATTTGGGTAAAATTTCTTTCAACATTATGTACCGTCCTCCATAACCAATGTCCAAATGTGCTTTATGAAGTACGTCAAATATCTCAGAGTCTGCGACGTAAAACAGAATGGCACTCACGCCTTCTTTAACAGGGTAGATCAACTTACTCTTATTTTCCACCATCATGACATCATAGTGTTTCACCAGCCAATAGTCCCGTGGTTCTTGATTAATGGTGGTCTTAGCCATTTTCACATCGTCCACCAATTGTTGGTAACAATTTCGGTTTAAAAAACGCTTTTTCTAGCAGCATTGGCTCTTACTTAGATAACTCATCGTAGAATCGTCGTTGCATGTCAACATGGCGTGATTACTGTCCTAGCACTATATTCTCTTCCGACATGGTCACACAGCAATCCAAGGGGAAACGTTATGGGAGAACGTCTGTGGAATCTCTATAAACTGAGGTCGTGAGAAGAATTTAGGCAATATTGTCTTTGATTTGGTAGTGGAACCTCGTACCGGCTTAACACTGTCTTACAATAACTTTCAACACTCACAGACTTCGATCGCCATCATCAAACAATGACCAAAGCGCCACCGCCAACATCGGTGGCTGGAAAAATGGCGGGGGTAGGCCAATTACATACTTTGCCTAACGACAACTCGGCATTCTATAGAATGCCTAGGCAATGTATGAAATAGCCATCATTTCATACTTTGCCTGAAAACATCAGGCATTCTATACATTGCCTAGGCATTCTATAGAATGCCTGAATTTCACACTTTGCCTGTAACATAGATACTATTGATGTGATTCTATTTTTTCATTACGTGATTCAAGATATTTAATTGAAGCAAATAGATAGTTCGCCTATACATGTGACCTTTGTAATTGTATGTTAGCACAAAGTGACAGTGTATTTAGCCACCCAGAAGACATAGAACATACAAACCGTAATAATGGTTATTAACTACACATTTTCTAACATACGAATAATTTAAGTCGATAAGGGGCTGTCCATTAAATACGTCACGCTCCAGAGGGGGCAGGGGGTGTAAGAAAGTGTGACAGTTTGTGACAGGGGGAGGGGGGTCCAGTCATGTGTGACGTCATGGTGTTTTAAATTAAATTGTAATTATTTTTTGTTAATAAAAAACCAATTTTTTAAAAAAAAGTGTGACATACTTTAGGGGGGGGGGTTTCCGAGATTTGTGACAGTTTGTGACAGTTTGTGACAGGGGGAAGGGGGGTTTAAAATGGTCAAAAATAGCGTGACGTACTTTATGGACGGCCCCTAACGTTATGACTTTATAACTCCTTTGTAAAATAAAAATTAATCAGTTCGCTATATAAACAGGACCAACAAAATGACATCACAAATGAGTTTGACATAAGAACAGGAGGTTTATCTCTAGTATTGTACTTAGAATTTACTTAGAATTTGGTGTAAAAAGCAACGGGGTAGTTTTTATTTCAATATTTTGGAATGTGGTAATAAACATTAAAAAGTAAAAAAATACTTTTCCTTGTATGAAAATTAAAATAAAGTTAAAAACACAATACAACAGGCAAAATATACCTTAGGTGGAATACACCCTATATGCAATATACCTTAGGTACAATGTACCGTAGGTACAATATACCGTAGGTACAATATACCGTAGGTATAATATACCGTAGGTACAATATACCGTAGGTACAATATACCGTAGGTACAATATACCGTAGGTACAATATACCGTAGGTACAATGTACCCTAGGTACAATATACCGTAGGTACAATATACCGTAGGTACAATATACCGTAGGTACAATATACCGTAGGTACAATGTACCCTAGGTACAATATACCGTAGGTACAATATACCGTAAGTACAATATACCGTAGGTACAATGTACCCTAGGTACAATATACCGTAGGTACAATATACCTTAGGTACAATGTACCGTAGGTACAATATACCCTAGGTACAATATACCCTAGGTACAATATACCCTAGGTACAATATACCGTAGGTACAATGTACCCTAGGTACAATATACCTCACGCAAAATATACCCTAGCCACCGTATACCTTAGGCATACTATGTCTTAGGCTTATATTTAATTTTGTAGGCGATGTGAAAGAAAAAGAGTCATATAATTGAGCATAAGAAAATATAGATAAGCAAAGATACATTAAATTAAACATTAATTTCATTATGGAGTTCTAGAAAAATTGTCCCCAAAGTAATGCTGATAAACATAATGGTACTAATAGGATGTATAAGAGTAGTTACCTGTCCTTCACAGACTTGTATTGTTGTTGTCACAGGTGTAATGGTTGGTTTCTCATTAACATCTGTCACCTAGTGAGGAAATTCTCATTGTTACCTTCATTTTGAAATTATTAGATAATAAATTTTAAAGCTCAAGAACTATAAGTATTAGTGTACATGTATAAATTTAAACTACCGGTATTTCAAATTTTAATCAGTATAACGTTTGATAATTTAACAATTCAAGTGACAATGGCGCTCACAGGATCACTAATGCAGAGGTCGCTAATCAAGTTAATCCCTAATACAGGGTCACTAATCGAGGGGTCTCTACTTCACGTAAGTCTAATTCAAAACTGGGGTTTTAAAAACACAAAATTAGTACTCTCGTAGCTGTTTAAAGTAACCTTATTATATAAACCTACTGAATATTTTATCAGCCGAAATTCAGGTAAAGATAGAAATACAAGACATTTTAATTTGACATCACAACGACTACCCCATTTGAAATACGATCTACAAAACAATTTCTGCATTTAAAACAGTGATTTGCACACCAGTGGTGTGTCACATCCAGTCCAGTACTCAGCTATATGTACAGTCCATTGCTGTAACAAGCAACATGCACAGACGATTGCTGTAGCAACATCTAGTCCAGTAAACTGCTGCGTTTTGCTGATCACCATAAAAATCCCATCTATTATTTAATCTATTCCCAACCACTGGCACGCCATCTCCAAGCTGTTTCGACAATGACCTTTATCCGAAGTGTGTACTGTGGTGATGTGCAGTAGCCGTCGGTGGCCTGAATGACCAGATCAGTTTGTCGTAGACCGGTCACTTCATAGTCCAGGGCCTTGGCTACGTCAATATTAGGGTTTTTACCTGTTATTGGAAAAGAGTGTCAATGTCACAGCTTACAACTGTTCTTATGAAATACGATAATGACAAAAAGTTTTTTTTTAATATAGAAAGTGTGACCACAATTAGTTATGGCATCTGCCCGTCTAAGAAAGGCGATAGATTTATCTTTATTGTTTGCAGCTCTTGGTGTGACTGATAGACAGTCTCTACTTCTGCATGTCACATACACGAATTTTCATTTGACTCATTCCTGCTGGGTTAGTTGTAACTGTGTGTTTATGAACTTGTATGTGACTAAATGTGAATTTACACATGTATATATGTGTGTGTGTGTGTTTTTGACTTACCATCAATCTTAAATTGACTCATCCCTGCTGGGTTTGTTGTTGTTACTGTGTATGTGACCGTGTCGCCTGGGTTCCCATCTTGTATCAACATCTTGTATGCAGTCGAGGCTGGTGTGTCTTCTGGTATTTGTATCGTCGTATCGAGGTTGGCGGCGATAGGTCCCACATTGGCATCTGTTTGGTTTAGGGAACAAAACAATCGACATCAAATAATGCTTTCCTACCTTTGCCTCATCGGTGTTCAGTTTTCATCAGTTTTATATATGACCCAACCTTCATTGCTTTCTGTGGGAATTGTTCATTTGTTATTTACTTAATCATTTTTAGGATCCTAACATCCACTTATGATTATAACATTTATTTATGATTCCAACATCCACTTATGATTCTAAAAACCATTTATGATTATAACATCCATTTATGATTCTAACATAGATTTATGATTCTGAAAAATTTTCTTTTAAAAAAAACCCAATAAAATTTGTCCCAACAAGAAGATGATTTTACTCTGATCCTTGCTGGATACATTTTTAGCTGAGAGTTTAAAAATACTTATCCGAATCTCTAGCCATTACCGTTACCTTGACTTTTGTGTTTAAACGGTTAGCTTCAAACTACATTTTTTTCTCTTAAACCTTTACACCAACCGTAACTGTAACCATCCTCTCTACCGTAACATTCGTGTTAAATCGTTAATTTGATAATACAATTTGTTTCTGATTCTCACTAACCCTATACTTGCCCTAGTCTGTACATTTATCCTAACCCTAGCCCTTACCTTTATTCTAACTATAGGCCTAGCCCTTACCGTTACCCTAACTCTAGCCCTAGCTCTTACCTTTATCATAACTCTAGCCATAGCCCTTACCTATACCCTAACGTTAGCCATAGCCATTACCTTTACCCTAACTCTAGCCCCATCCCTTACCTTTACCCTGCCTCTAGCCCCATCCCTTACCTTTACCCTACCTCTAGCCCCATCCCTTAACTTTACCATACCTCTAGCCCAATCCCTTACCTTTACCCTAACTCTAGCCCCATCCCTTACCTTTACCATACCTCTAGCCCCATCCCTTACCTTTACCATAACTCTAGCCCCATCCCTCACATTTACCCTACCTCTAGCCCCATCCCTTACCTTTACCCTACCTCTAGCCCCATCCCTTACCTTTACCATACCTCTAGCCCCATCCCTTACCTTTACCCTAACTCTAGCCCCATCCCTTACCTTTAACCCAACATGTGTTTTAAACATGAAAAGATAAACATTTCACTTACTTTTAAACGGCATATCAATGACCTGTGGTCCCACGATGTTGTGTCCATCTGTCATAGTTACTTCAAATGTGACGCCATTCCTGCATTCTTTCTTTAGGTCAATTTTTGTTCTGATTTCACCAGTAACTGTTGATAGTGGTTAGGAACAACAATTTGGAGTTCATGTTGGTCATTAAAAACTTAATCGTAATTTCATAGCAAACATATTGAAAAATTTTTATGTCATTTTTTTAAAATTAAGATTATTTTTTTTAGAAATGTCTTCGTCTAAACTACAAAATTTCTATAAATTTATCTCCACATAAAAACATTATCCCGTTTCTCTGATAAATGCCCTCCACTCTTCCTTCCTGTGAAACTTCCATCTTGTAGACACCTTATCTCAGTAGTCAGTAACACTAGGTTCAGTCTCTTCTTGTCTTTTAATCTCTTCGTCATAATTTTCTTTAACTCATTTTTGCATTTTCAATCTCTTCTCTTTCTCTAAATGAATCACTATAACTACAGTGGCGTATCGAGGGGGGTCAGGGGGGGGCAAATGCCCTGGGCGGCACTTTGTCAGGGGCGGCAAATTCCTAGTCGTTAATTAGTTTCTTAAAATGAAAAATTTAAGAGACAGAGGATTTTTTAAAAATCGAAACTAAAGGAAATCCAATTAAGAAATTAATAAAAGAAATAAAAGAAGTATCCAAAAGTATGTGAACTTTTTAACGGCCAAAACTTCAAACTGCTTATTAGATATAAATTCTTCTGATACTAATACTACTGTAATAATAAACAGAGGCTAAATTAGTATGAGAACATGACACTGATATGATGATAAATTTATTGATTCTTAATATTTGACAGCCGCCCCTGTTGTAAAATTTGCGGCAAAAAAAAGGGGGGGGGGCGGCAAATTCCTCGTTATTAATTATCTGATTGTTAAAGCTTGAAAATAAATTTTAATAAAATAAAAGAAAAGCCAGGATAAAAAAAAACTAAATGAACTGAAGAACTGTATTAAAATACAAGAGCGCTTTTAATGACAAAACTTCAAACTCCATTATAAATCTGAAGTCTTCTGATACTAATGTTACTGAGCTGGAATACATAAGGGCTGACAGTATGACAATAATGCGCTGGTATATAAAATTGATTCAAGTTTGACTTTAACGTAAGTGAACTACTGGAAAACAATTGTTGGCGTATTTATTTATATGGCTTATTTTTATTTTAATGTCGTATGTTTTGTGGCATAAACAAAAATAATGGAAAAAATTGCTTATCTAGTGGAATTAAAACTTTGCAAAAAATAAATACAAATTTTAGGGGGGTGGGGGCAAATTCCTCTTTGTTAATTAGCTAATTGTTAAAACATGAAAATAAATTTTAATAAAATAAAAGAAAAGCTAGGATAAGTACTCAATAAGTACTCAACATTACCAAAGTTTTTTTTTGCAAATGGAAGGAATCAGAAATTGGATAAAAAAGAATAGACTATTAATAAAGACCGACAATTAGTTGTTGTAAAAGAGAAAACAAAGTGGCAAGAAGTTCTTGTTAGAATATTTGACATTATTAAATCCTGGTGAAATTGAATGTGACTTTTTGAGGTCACAGAGAGGTCAATACTGTAGCAAATAAAGGCAATATTCTTGTCACATCTGATTAACATAATTTTGTGACGTAAGGTCACATGTATGGTGGACGCGGGAAGAAAGGAGCATTTCTATTGGTTGAAAGTGTTGGGCGAACAGTTGTGTGTAGACTTCCGACAGGGAAGCATGATAGTGAATAGCTCAAGATTTCCACGTTATATTACCTCAAATGATTCTTATGTGTAGAATATATATGTATATTAAAGTTGTTTTGGATATAAAAAGTTCTTCAGCGGATAATAGTGCCCTAAGATTAATATTGTGTGACATAGTCATATTTATATCGTTACATTGGTGTCGAAGTAAAAGTTCCATGTGAACACTGTACAAGAGATTTCAAGAAAGACTTGAAAGAGGTTTCGTGGAAATAAGTATTGGATATTTCCAAAAAAGGAAAGCATTCTTTAAAATAAGAAATAATACCAGCTATAGTATTTTTGAATATTCAAGTTCGTAAGAAGCTGTGAATAAACTTTTGTGGTTCAATGAAAATACAAGAAGATTTCAAAATGGCGGCATAATCGGCAAGTGTCCTCAGTGTATAAAACTGGATCAGACTAGTTGGTTCTACGTCACATTCGACGACAGTACAAGCATACTACACAGTACTGGAATCTGGGTCGTGTAGGCTTACTGAATGGTGACACACGGTGAACATATATAGGTCGTGACGTCAACAGGCTTAATGCTAGTTGATTCCAGGAAATATTAGTAATAGTAAACATAACATCGAACCGAGAAGCTATGGAGTATTCAATGTGTTGGTGTGAATTATAAATAAAGAAACGGAATTTTTATCCATTCATTGTGTGAAGAGTTTGATTATCGCAATTTTGGATTAATGGAATGAACTAAATTGTTTAAAAACTACTCGAAAATTGAAATTTTAACCAAGTGACTTTTATTCAAAACGATCGGACCATTTAATATATTTTGTCAATCTGAGGGAGCGTATATATAAAGTATACTAAAGATCCCGTGTGAGGATTCTTTTTGTTGTCTCATCTTGCCAATAACTAGATTTTATGGTTTAGACGTGTCACTTATTTGAACTTAACATTTTGAATTCAAGATTTTTCATTTGGACGATTTATAACTTTATCAATATATATACATACATTCCTTACCGAATTGCTAGATTCATATTATTCAATCAAACAAAACATGGATCACTACAAGGAATTCACTGCCATAGCTAAAGAGATCGGACTAAAAGGAAAAGAAATGAGAGATTTCATTGAAGAAAAAGTTGCTGAAGAAAAAGAAAATCAAAGAATAGCTGAAGAAAAAGAGCAGGGAAGAAAAGCTGAAGAAGAAGAAAAAGCAAGAATAGCTGAAGAAAAAGAACAGCGAAGAAAAGCTGAAGAAAAAGAAAATCAAAGAGAAGCTGAAGAAAAAGCAAGAATTGCTGAAGAAAAAGAACAGCGAAGAAAAGCTGAAGAAAAAGAAAATCAAAGAGAAGCTGAAGAAAAAGCAAGAAATGCTGAAGAAAAAGCAAGAATTGCTGAAGAAAAAGAGATGCAAAGACTCATAGTAAAAAGAGAAATTGAACAACTTGCAGTCGATAAGTTAAAATTACAAAAGGAGCGAGACAGTAGTGGCCACAATCCTGGTGATGAAACAAATAGAAGGTCAGCACCAAGGGATACTATCAAAGTAAGAAAATATGATAGCCAAAAAGAAAAAATGGATGTTTATCTGGATTATTTCGAATCCATAATGGCTATGAAAGGCTATAATGAAGAAGATTGGCCAGCACAACTGATGACTCAATTAACTGGAGAAGCATTTGAAGCTTATAACAGTATAGCCAAAGAAGACAAAAGCATATATAAGAATGTCAAAAAGGCACTTCTATGTCATTTTGGAAAGTCAGAAAATGATTATAGAAGAGAATTTCATGAAATGAGAATCAAGATGGACAAAGATCCACAGATCATAGTACATGAAGCACAAGTCAAACTAACAAAATGGCTGGAACTGACAGCAATAGATACGAGCAATCCAAAGGCCATAATAGACATGGTGTTAATTGACAAGTTTTTAGAAAATGCAACACCAACCCTATTCACATATTTGACTGACAAGAAAGTTCGTACTCAAGCAGAGCTAACAAATGCATTACGAACATTCAAAGACTCTCATCCGAATGTGGAAATGGATAAGAGACAAGACATATTTGCAGCAATACAAATTAAAAGTCAAGAAAAAAGGCAAGGTATGAGAAACCAGAGTCTGCCAAACCAAGGCAACAGACAAACTATTTGTTGGTACTGTAACAAGCCAGGACATATGGCTAAGCAGTGTTACCACAATAAAGGAAAACCAAATAGGGTGTCACCTACTGACAGCTCTATCAGAAAGAAAATAGAAGAAAGATCAAAACAAGATCATTTTGAAAACAAAGAAAGACAATCATGGAGAGAAAGAAATAATCATAATTACATACATAGAGATTATGATCAAAGTAGACAATCATGGAGAGAAAAATATCATAATTCCAGACATAGAGATTATGATCAAGAAAGACAATCATGGAGAGAAAGAAATAATCATAATTCCATAAATAGAGATTATAATCAAAGCAGAAGATCATGGAGAGGCAAATACAATTTTGACTCCAGAAAAAGAAATTATGATCAACAATGGAGAAAGAATGAAAACCAAGACATGAATGATAGAACAATAATAAAGTTAAATCGAGCACAGACAGAAACTAGTGACATTTTAGCCACTATTAAAAATCAAGTATATGATAAAAGAAATGAAGACCATAGTAGCAGAGAACGAGATGGCACTAGTGAATCTGAAACCATTTGTGTGAAATCATCTGAATTAGGAAGAACAATTGGTTGTGTATTAAGCCAAATCAAAAACTTTACAGATAGAGACAATATTTTTCAGATAAAAGTTTCTGACAGTGACTCATCTGTTCCAAATTCTATTGAATTATCTGGAAGCAAAAATGACATCTCAAAAGCTAAGCAATTTATTCAAGATGCTGGAATTGAAATTATGAATGAACATAATCGAAGTCATGGTTGGTGAATTATTGAACATTTAACAGTCTGAAGAAACATTCAAAGCCCATCGATTTGAATTCATACTCGTCAATTGAAGAATGACTGTATTGAACTAGGCTATGCTATTAGCCGACTACAAATTTGACATTAAACCTGTGAAGGGAAAGGGCAATGTGGTTGCAGACATATTAAGTAGAATGACAATAAATAAAGACACTCTGTGAACTCCTAACTGATAAAACCAGAGACTATTAAAAAGACATTCTGTGAATTACTAAATGATAAAATAAGAGACTGTTTTAACATTAGTCTGTGAATTCCTAAAGGATACAAACAGAGACTGTAATTATATTTATATTTTTATTTGTTGAACAATGGACAAGGAACAGTGTTTGAATTCCATTGGATTATTAGTTAATTTTAATAATATTGAGTGTTTAAATGTTTTAATTACACAAAATTACAGATGTGTTTAAAAGTCCATTTTCATTTTTTCAGCACAGGTAGACAGTTGCAGTTCTACAGATTTTTTCTCATTATTTCTTATGTTTAGACTGTTACAGTCCTACAGATTTTTTCTTATTGATTCTATATCCAGAAGTTGTATGTAAGAAAATGAATGTTCATTGATGATAAATATTTGAAATTTGAATATAGATATAGATTGATTTGATTTTATGAAGACCAAAAATGTTGTATTTCATAAACATTTTTTTTTGAAGGATGGGGGTGAATGTCACATCTGATTAACATAATTTTGTGACGTAAGGTCACATGTATGGTGGACGCGGGAAGAAATGAGCATTTCTATTGGTTGAAAGTGTTGGGCGAACAGTTGTGTGTAGACTTCCGACAGGGAAGCATGATAGTGAATAGCTCAAGATTTCCACGTTATATTACCTCAAATGATTCTTATGTGTACAATATATATGTATATTAAAGTTGTTTTGGATAAACGAATTCTTCAGTGAATTATTGTGCACAAGATTAATTACTGTGAGAACGCCTACATAGAAATATAAAGTTATATACATCGTTACAATTCTGCATTCTGGAATGAATTAGCTTGCAAAGTACGTTTGAGCATTCCGAGATCACAGTGGGAAAAGGGGTAAAAAACTTGTCGTCTAAAATTCAAAATGAGCTCATATCAATTTTAGGAGATAGAGTTCACGAAAAATCATCTTTCTTCAATAACAAGATACCAAAATGAAGCCTTTCTTTTTTAACATAAGAATATATAGTGTTCTTCTTTATACTTTTAATTAATTTTTTTTTACTTTATAGCCTAAACATATTTTTTCGATTTGTTTTCTGCCCCGGGCGACACATACCCACGCTACGCCGCTGTATAACTAGCTCGTCATCTTTTTGTCCTACTTTTACCAAATGTCACTAACTGTAACTAATCCCTTCTCTTTTTGTCCTACTTTACCAAATGTCACTTACTGTAACTTACAACGTCTCTTTTTTGTACTATTTTCACTAAATGTAACTAACTGTAACTAACCGGTCTTTTTTGGTCTCACTTTCACCAAATGTCACTCACTGTTCTTTACGTGTTCTACACCAACATTCTCTCTCTCTTTCAAACTCGTATGATGTCTCACCATTTGTCATCGAATCTAAATTATTTTTATTACTTTCATTTAGTCTAACATACATGCTTTTTCAATTAAACCTCAGCATATCCACGTAGAAAAACTTAAAGATACAAGTGATTTGTAAAATTTACATTGATTGATTTCATAATTTCCAGATGACGTAGAAGGAATGACTTTGAGACTGTACGTGATGTCATCAATATCTGGATCGGTAGCATCCACTGTGTACATGACGTCACCAGCCTTGACACTTCCGGCATCTGCCTGTTTAGGCACTGGAATTATAGAATTAGATTTAATGAAATTTCACGGAATCTACCATAAAGTTACTTAAATTATTGAATAAGATTCAATGCTGTGTCACGGAATCTAACGGTACAGTTACTGGAATAATATAATTAGACTTAATAATATGTCATGGAATCTGCCAAACAATACAGTATGTGGAATTATAGAATTAGATTTAATGAAATCTCACGGAATCTACCGATAAAGTTACTGAAATTATTGAATTAGATTTATTGGTACCCGACTCTATCATTAATAAAGTTTTTTCCTAAAAAGTAAGAAGAAGAAGAGAAAAAAAAAGAAGAAGGAAAAAGAGCGAAGAGGAAGGCCTGGCAAAACTGCCCCACAGCATTCGTGTGTGTTACATGCAGCAGAGACTGCCACTCGATGATCGGTCTCATCAGCCAAACTAAGAGCTGCAATCGACAAAGATTAATCTATAGTCTCTCGCAGACGGAAAGACGTCATACATGTATAAATTATATATTTTATTTTTTTAAACATATGGTTATCATTTCAGGTCTATCACTCGGAACTCCCGTCATAGGAGGGGTGATAGTCAACCGAGGCTGTTTGTTTTTATCTAAGTAATTAAGGTGTGGGGGGGGGGTGCCAATAGTTATTAGAAAAGATGCTGCGTGGCGTCTGTCAGATATCTGTGCGGCCGTGCAGCCGCACAGCTTAAAGGGAACATTGTCCGTTACTGTACCCTAAACAATAATATCAAATTCTCATGAAAGTGACCAAATACTTAATAAAAACTCATACACAATTCAACCACTTTATAAATTATCATACAAATACAAAACTTTTAAAAAGTGTAATCATTTAATTTAAATAATAAAACGTAACACCAACGACTTATATATATATATGACAAATACCGAATAGCGAGTCAGGATCGAAGACGGGTGGCGCGTTTGGGACGACCTTGACCTCAATGACTTCTGTAGCGGGTGGTTCATTGTTGAGGTTCTCACAGCTGACCGTAATGAGATATGATGACACCGAGGTATAATCGAGGGTTCCCACGCCAGCTCTGTACTGGAGGCACTCCTCTGAACACACAATCAAACAGAGAAAAGTTCAACATCAGTTTCAGTAATATGAACATTTAAGATTTTGTTTTGGTATTGAGATAAAAAGTAATATAAAAAATTAACACTCAATGATATATGCTATGTAAACATAAAAAACATTCCGAACTGCAACTGACCAGGTGGACAGTTGAGCACCTCAAAACACTTTGAGCACAAGGTGTTAGGACTCATTGACTTGACACTTGTCGTCGTTTTGTCTCCATCCGAGTCACTGCAGGCAATCGTTGACAACCTCTCGTTAACATCAGTGCCTTCCTTTAACTTAGCAACTTTGTCAAATGACGTAATGTTCGGCTGTGGAAAAAAACAAAGGTTTTCAATTAGAGCGTCCATAAAACAGCTGGAATTATAGAGTAAAGTGAATGTTGGTAATTTCAACGTGATTGTGTGTCACGTGAAGTCACGTCACGTAGGACTAGACAGTGAGTGAGTGGAACTGAATGTGTGTCACGTTAAGCTAGACCATGGCACTGAATGTGAGTTAGACTTTGGCACGGACTGTGTGTCACGTCAAGGGACACAATTACACTGAGTGTGTCACGCCAAGTTAGAATATGGAACTGCATGTGTGTCACGAATAATACAAATATGGAACTGAATGTTTGTAACTTCAAGTAAAAGTAGGCACTGAATTTCTAGCTTGTTTAGATAGCAAGAGAATTGCATTTTATTGTCATTTTTGTGTATTTCTCCGTCATAGTAAAATATTGTACTGAATGTGTGTCGCCTTAAGTAAGACGGGGATACAAAATTAGCCACTTCATGTTAGGATATCGTACTGAATCGTTTCACGTCAATAAATAATAATAATAATAAATTGATAATTTATCATTTATATAGCGCTGTATCCCAGCAAAGAACCGGCCTCACAGCGCTTTACATGGAGATAATAACATACATATAATAATTAAATATACATTCTTATCATAATAATCACATAAATGAAAGAACGTTACACATAAGCTACGTTAATCATAAAAAGAAATGTTGTTTCATTAATTTTGAAAATACATTTTGAAAAGATGCGTCTTAAGTGCATTCTTGAAGGACTTGGTAGTTGGAATACTACGGATGTGCAATGGTAGAGAATTCCATTGTTTGCCTGCACAAAAAGAGAATGACATTTTGCCAAATGTTTTAGTTCGTGTCTTAGGAACACAGAGAATGCGCGAGTCTGCAGACGACTGGGTGAGTAAACCGACAGAAGTTCAGTAAGATAGATAGGAAGGGCATGAGTCAGAAAAGAAGTTGTGACAGAGAACGGCCAGTTTGTAATCAATTCGGGCTTGTATAGGTAGCAAATGAAGTGAGTAGAGTAACGGAGTAACATGGTCATGTTTTTTTGTTGTTGCCTTAAGAACAATTAAGGATAGAAAAGAAAATATTTGCCAGGTGATACTAGGAAATTGAACTGAAAGTATTGCCCGATGTATTAACATCAAAATGTGTGTTCAGAAACAATGTTAGTAGTCCTTAGGACACGTCATCAAAACGAACACTGATCTTTGAGAAAAAGCAAGGCTAAGCGATTCAGATCAGTTTCTAGAATAAAACAAAGGGACTATATTACTCCCCGAAAGTAATGTCAACATGTTTATTAATCAGTTGAATTAATAGTCTCATAAGTTAAATGCAAAATATTGAAGGGGAGAGAAAAATACATTGATTCTCTTACCGCCCCTGAGACGATTCCTAAGAAGGCTATGGCAATGACAATGATGTACACTTGATTGTTCGTCATTTCTACTCTGTTATGACGTCACTCATGTTCACTACTTAATTCGTAGACTTGGTTTTCCAGAAAAAGAAATAAAAAAGCCATGCCATTATTAATGATATAAATAATACAATAACAACATCGAATCATAATTGTTTTTCTAATGTCGTGAAAATCTTTGATTTATAAAAGTATATTTAAAATATATTTTTTTACGACACATAAATTTAAAAAAAAATCCCAATAAGTCCATAGATTTGCTTTATTCTTTAACTAAGAAAACACACAATGAAATTTAGGATTAAAATTGTTTGCTATTTTAACACATTTTTTTGTTTTCATACAGGTTAAAAAGTTCTGTATAACATTATCAAAATTAAGGATATTAATATTAATTTAAATAATAATATTAATGATTATAAATACAATGATAATAAATAAAACAACATATGAGACGAAACGGTTGGGTTATCGCAAATGTAATTCCATGTGTTGTTTGAGAGCTAAAAATAAATATAACTATTGCTGTTTACCCTTATTGGTTTATCAATAATATCAAATGCTTGAGAAACATTTCATGAGTACACAATCGTATTTGAAAGTGCCACCAATAACACAGCATATGATCTGCGCAATCCTATCATGAAATGAACTTTTCCAGTGTCAGATTTCACTGGCGCTATTCACCTATCAACACAATTATGCTACACTTTGTGGAACTTCAGCGTCACATGAAGCAATAAAAGTTTGCACAATGGTCCTCAAAATGTGACTTTTTATTCAGATGACTTAGAAAGAAAGGGACAAGTCAATGCACACGTTGACTTCGATAAGTTGACATTGACGAGTTTAAAGACATTGTGACGTCATCAGGTCGATACCCACAAGTCTACACGGTGACTTCGATAAGTTGATATTGACAAGTCATTGCATATTATGACTTTGGTCGGTTGATATTGACAAGTCATTGCATATTATGACTTTGGTCGGTTGATATTGACAAGTCATTGCATATTATGACTGTGGTCGGTTGATATTGACAAGTCATTGCATATTATGACTTTGGTCGGTTGATATTGAAAGATTTAAAAAGTAAACATTTTGACACAAGTCTTTGTTTTATAAAATTGTTTGTAATACAAAGATCTAAATTATGAGAAACAATAAATTTATGTTTGACACCAATAAGATGCTGTACTAACTCGGCACACGAGAACGATTAGATAAGATAATGGCTCAAGAAAGAGTAGATTGGTTGATGACTCTTAAAAGGTTAGATACATTGATGGTTCTGTAAGATTAGATAGTTGGATGGCTCTGAATTTATAGTAAAGATGATGGCCCTAAAATGCATGATTTGAGGATTGCATTGAAAGGTTAGAAAGAGAGAGAGAGAGAGAGAGATTTCTGTAAATAAAAAAAAACTATACAGTTTGTGGCTAAAGAAAGCTAGATACGATTATGGTTCTGTACAGCTAGATAAGATGTTGGCTCTAGACAGCTAGATAATATTATGGCTCTGTACAGCTAGATAAGATGTTGGCTCTAGACAGCTAGATACGATTATGGCTTTGTACAGCTAGATAAGATGATGGCTCTAGACAGCTAGTTAAGATGATGGCTCTAGACAACTAGCTGAGATAATGGCTCTGTACAGCTAGATAAGATGATGGCTCTAGACAGCTAAATAATATTATGGCTCTGTACAGCTAGATAAGATGTTGGCTCTAGACAGCTAGCTGAGATAATGGCTCTGTACAGTTAGATAAGATGTTGGCTCTAGACAGCTAGATAATATTATGGCTATGTACTGCTAGATACGATGTTGGCTCTAGACAGCTAGCTGAGATAATGGCTCTGTACAGCTAGATAAGATGATGGCTCTAGACAGCTAGATAATATTATGGCTCTGTACAGCTAGATAAGATGTTGGCTCTAGACAGCTAGATAAGATGATGGCTCTAGACCGCTAGATATGATTATGGCTTTGTACAGCTAGATAAAATTATGGCTCTGTATAGCTAGATAAGATGTTGGCTCTAGACAGCTAGATAAGATTATGACTCTGTACAGCTAGATAAGATGATGGCTCTAGACAGCTAGCTGAGATGATGGCTCTGTACAGCTAGAAAACGCTGATGGCTCTTTAAATCTAGACTAAGTTATGAATGGCAATTTTTAGCAAACTTTAAGTTAAATAAATTAGGTGAACCCTTGGAAAAGGAACAGCAGCCAAGGGACCTATAAACAACGACGTTACGCCCGTAAAACGCGAGATTAAACTGACCAATGAATTTAATTGGAATTATTCTAAGGGGCTTTTCCGTTATCACTGACTTTATTTAATTGCGTCCTAGTCTTTTGACCCCTTCTTGTAATATAGAAGGAGCCGCTGTTCTAATACACCTACAAAATATTGTATTGAAGAAATAGACTAATAAACAAGCCAGTATATCCGCTGAATGGCGCTACAGTTCACAGGAGTCACTAACAGAGCGAACTTGTGTCAAAGAAGTCATTGATCTGGTTTTATCCCTGACACAAACTTTACAAAACAGTGGCTAGGGCCGTTACGGCTATTTGGATATGCTAAACTCTCTGGCTGACTCTACGTCATCACGTTGCTCGCATATATGAGTGGCACGATTTAAGCTTTCTGTCGGTGATAAAGATTACTGTCAGGGGTAAAGATTACTGTCACGGGTAAAGATTACTGTCGGGGATAAGGATTACTGTCAGGGGTAAAAATTACTGTCAGTGATAAAGATTACTGTCGGTGATAAAGATTACTGTCGGGGATAAAGATTACTGTCAGTGATAAAAATTACAGTCTGGGATAAAGATTACTGTCAGGGATAAAGATTACAGTCAGGGAAAAAGATTACTGTGAGGGATAAAGATTACAGTCGGGGAAAAAGATTACTCTCAGTGATAGTGCGTTCTGTCATAATTGGTTGCTTTTTAAAAACAAATTTGGTTAAACTGTTACTTTTTCCACTTGTAAATTTTTTTATTGGACAAGAAATAAATAATTTACGTCACATAATGTAGTCTATATGAGTTCTCTAAATAATATAGCATTATTTTTTCTTCTATTTCATGCAGGAACAGACTGTCCATTATCATGGTCACCTAGGTTATAAGCGCTCACTTACTGGGTGTGTGTGGTCGCACAGTAAACCAGAAATCGTATCACAACCGTGTGTGGCCTTGCGGCCCACAGCCATACAATTATTTTAACATTCTGTTTAGCTAAAAACATAAAAGTAAATTTTATAGAAAGAATACGTGTTGACATCAAATTATTGTGGCCGATTATTCTAATAAAATTAAAATCATATAATATTAACGCCAACTCTCAATTCACTTTTTTTAAAATTAAAGATAAATTGTAGCTCAAGTTTTAGTCTTCTAATGTTATACCGGAGTTGTTTTTTTTAAGCATATTTACAACAAAAAAGATCATTGTGAGGTCTTGGTTAGCATCTAAAATACGAATACGATCATTGTGTGGTGTTAGTTGGCATAGAAATTTAAAAGAAGATGTGTTTTTTAAAATCCATTTCTACTCTGACAATATTTTCTCATTCAACTTTTTGATGGTTTCATATTAACATTTCGTCATTGCTTTAAAATTAAGTTTTCTTAACTAAACTGGCAAAAGAATCTTTTCAATGCACTGCGTATACTATACAAATTTAAGACGAATGTGTGCCGGTTTTAAACCTTTAAGTTTGACTGTCATTCATCTGTTTGTTTAAAGTAAAACTTCGTTTCATAAAACATACGACTCTTTTAAAAAAAGGTTATAAATAGATAAGATCCATAGCCGATTTATGTCGGATCGAACCACTGCTGAAATGGATCGATAGCACGATGGCAGACTATACCACGCCGTGGGTCACTGAGGAAAGGTTAACATTACACATGACATCATTTGTCATTTTAATCTTTGTATCAATAACTTTTTATTATGAATGTTTAAACGCAGTAAGCTTTTGTAAATAAATTTTAGTCATATTTTGTTGTTCCGCAAATTATAGTTGATTAAATTGACATTGTACAGTATCAAAAAATCGTTCTTACACTGTTTATTTTATCTAATCTATTTCAGACGCTCCGTATGTACAGAAGATTATTGCGTCCTACGCTAATCCAAGGTTTGTGTGTTTGCTGGTGCTAATGAGAACAAAGTTAATCTGCTTGTAACAATGGATTTATGATTGACTTGGAATATGTCAAATCTTTTCAGTAAACAAACATTTTCATGGGTGTATTAAAAAAACAATAAACACATACACACATCAGATACCCACACACACATCAGATACCTAAACACATATCAGATACCCACACACACATCAGATACCCACACACACATCAGATACCCACACACACATCAGATACCCACACACACATCAGATACCCACACACACATCAGATACCCACACACACATCAGATACCCACACACACAAGGTAGATACCCTTACAAGATACACATGAATACGAATAAAATAGATTTAATTTTTAAAAAAATCATATATCCATTTACAGTTGAACAAATAACAAGTCTTTAACAGTGACTCCAACTAAACGTTACAAATGTTCACTTTATTTTCAAAATGGCTCCCTAGCAAATTTTTCTTTTTCAGTTTAAACAATTCTGGCATCAACGTTTTTATATGCGGACACACCCAGATGGCGGCGACAGGGAGGAGCATAACTTTTGATGTGACCACAGCAGTGATGTTGTCTTCTTTCACAGGTGATCACAGAGACGGGGACATCTCAACTGTCACTCTGTTAGGTACATCTGAACTGTCACTCTGTTAGGTACATCTCAACTGTCACTCTGTTAGGTACATCTCAACTGTCACTCTGTTAGGTACATCTCAACTGTCACTCTGTTAGGTACATCTCAACTGTCACTCTGTTAGGTACATCTCAACTGTCACTCTGTTAGGTACATCTCAACTGTCACTCTATTACTCGAAAGTTTCCCTGCATCCAACCCTGCGAGTTTAATACAATACATCGGCGGTGGTTCATTGGGGCTGGTAAGCATTCGGCCGAACGGGTTGCACCAGTCAAGGCCAGGTTGACACATATAAAACCACCAACCCGATCTCGCTGATCCGGGACAGCTGTTTGGATGGGTGTCCACATCATTGTCGGCATCTGGTGTTGAGAAGCTGACACCGTTAGCACCAGCCGTGAGACAGTTCTTCAGTTCACTCATTGGACTCAACGGCCCGGTCTTTGTGGTAACCGAAGTCGAGAAATGATAATTATACTTTGAAGTTTCATTGCCGACATTAAAATTGTGGTACAAGACGGCGAACACTGATTGATCATTGGCTGTTGACAGTGTTACTTTTATTGTGAATTCGTGAAGTCCCTGATCAAAAGTAAGGTACCGCAGGTTCGATAAACCAATCCAGAAATCGCCTAACACGTTCTGGTTGTCTCTGAATCCTTGAACATAGTCGTCCCAGTTTCTGTCAAACCGAATGGCTCCGGTATAATATGCCACGTAAGTCATTAGTCCGCCTTGCTGCTGAGAACAGTACGTGAAAAATGGCGGTGATGAATCGTCCCGCTTGTGTATGTACGCTTGAACTCTTCTTCCCGAGTAACCGTATTCGAACAGCTCTCGGCAACCCTCGGGGCGTCTTTCACATAGATACCCTACAAATGATTGAACACACGTGCACGCCTGCCTGCTAACATCCCACAATCCACCATTTTCACAGCTGTCGCGGTCCCCGCGTCTGATGTAATGAATGAAACCCGAGTCTTCAAGTTGGCACGGAGATGTCTCCACGCCGGGACAGTGCTCGCGGAGAAAGCATCGACAAGACGCACGCAGGAAGCTGAAGCCTTCGCACTCTTGGCTCTTCAGACACGCGGATGCACACCGTAGAACCGAAGGCTTGCCTGGTGCTTGAAACATGCACGCCTTCGTTTGAAGCTCATCGACATGACAAAGATTTCCCGCGGTGAACAGAGAGGTGAGTATCTGACGAGATCCCCCTGCTCCCAATGACGTGGATAAAATCAAGTTCAAAACTTCTAACACGAATCTCCAAGCAGATCTCGCCATTCTATGGGATGAAATGCCAATGAACCTGCTGCCTCTAATTTTTAGCTCGTGTGTACAAATTAACCGCACATTTATACCTTTACAGCGAAATTATACCCTGTGTTTGTTTTTTGTTTGTTTTCCACTTTTTAAAGTTGAGAGTTTCACCCTCCCCCCCCCCAATTCATTCCATTACATCGACAAAAAGCCGAAGCTTTAATTTCAACAACTGTGCTGCTATTTGATCTTTGTCACGTGACTAAGGTGTGAAATTCAAATCCAAACTTGTGATCATTAAATGGACCGCAAGCTTAACCGTTCCTGATATTTACTTAGCAATCACTAAAGGGCTAGTAGGTCAACACGTTTAAACCAAGACATTTAAATATTTGGGTGAAATATTTCTCAAGCTAAATATTTTGTTTAGGGATCGACAATTTATTGTTCCATAAAATCTCATCTCTGTCATTTTAATTTACTATCAACGTTAATCGTGTTATTACCCTTTAGCACGAGAGACCATTTTTGTTGGTACTGAGACGTGTGACAACAAAAGAGACTTATTTATTTGTAATTATGACATAACAGATGGAACCTTTTCCTACTGTGACTGTAACAAAGATGAGTTTATTTGTATTGTGCCAAGTTGCAGATGAGACAATAATTATTTGTGGTATCGCGCCACGTTGACAAGAGACACTTATTATTTTTAGATATTATGACTTGTGCAGAAGACACTTAATTTTTTGATATTATGAACAGAAGAGACACTTATTAGTTCGTTTATGACACGTGACACTTATTTTTGAGACATTGGGTATTGTTACGAGAGTGACACTACACCTATATAAACCTTTAAGATTAGCTTTGTATTTCTTGCTATCTGAAAGAACAGAAAATATTTGTGCTTGGCAGTGAAGTGCATTTCTACGGTTAGGGTTAGGGTTAAGGCCAGGTTAGGGTTAAGGCAAGGTTAGGGTTAAGGCCAGGTTAGGGTTAAGGCCAGGTTAGGGTTAAGGCCAGATTAGGGTTAGGGTTAAGGCCAGGTTAGGGTTAAGGCCAGGTTAGGGTTAAGGCCAGATTAGGGTTAAGGCCAGATTAGGGTTAGGGTTAAGGCCAGGTTAGGGTTAAGGCCAGGTTAGGGTTAAGGCCAGATTAGGGTTAGGGTTAAGGCCAGGTTAGGGTTAGGGTTAAGGCCAGGTTAGGGTTAGGGTTAAGGCCAGGTAAGGGTTAGGGTTAGGGTTAAGGCCAGGTTAGGGTTAGGGTTAAGGCCAGGTTAGGGTTAGGGTTAAGGCCAGGTTAGGGTTAAGGCCAGGTTAGGGTTAGGGTTAAGGCCAGGTTAGGGTTAGGGTTAGGGTTAAGGCCAGGTTAGGGTTAGGGTTGAGGTTAGGGTTAGGGTTAAGGCCAGGTTGACGGTGTGAGAAACTCCAGGTGGCCAATTCAAATGGTCTGTCTGTTTGTATTTAAATCCTTTATATTAACTTCACCGTCTTGTCGTGGTCCCGCACGCGGAAAAACAAAAGACCAAAAATGGCCCACTTCCTGGGATCCTATCCAGCTGAAACTTTCCACATATACTTTTGTCACCTAACAATGCATTCTTTCAAAATTTCAGATTGATAGAATCTACTGAAATTAAATTAATGAATTTTTAGTTTATCTCTATGTATCTCTATGTAGCATGTACATGTTTATGTTAGTCTTTCGCGCGGTGCGTATTGTATTGAACATACTATTATAATATTTTCCCGATCTGTAAATGTTTATGCTAGTTTGTCGCGCGGTGCGTATTTTATTGAACATAATCAATACTTTTAGTAATGTCTCATTTATAAGGAATTTATAGTCAAAAATTTTGTTTTTACGTGTTGTTTAATTTTACATTCATTTCTTAAAGCCATGTTTTCATACTTACATTAATAATAATGTATTTATAAAAACATGGAAGTGCTTTTAAATTTCGATGACCAAAATAATTTCTGTATTTCATCGAATTAAATTGAATATTTTTGCGACAATGAGGACGTATTTATTAAAATTACTGTTACAGTTCTTTGAAAACATGAAGTGGTAAATATATTGTGATGAAACCAAAATAAAGAGAAATACGTTTCTTACGGTGACATTGGTTCACATGTAATCTGCCTGACACGTCATGCCACCAATCCGATCTTATGGCCTGCGTCTTTGTTACGCCACCCATTCGATCTTATTGCCTGCGTCTGGGTGACACCACCCATCCGATCTTATTGCCTGGGTTTTTGTGACGCCACCAGCCGTGAACGTGACGCAAACATTTCATCAACACACGCTGTCCATTTTTTTTCTCTAACAGACGTCTTATCCAGTTGAAATAATAAACGTACACAATTTTTAAGCTTGCCTCCTCTATGTGATCTACAGTTTATTTTCCAAGGCTTTCTTTAATCAATAAATACACCAAAAACACAATGATTACTTATTTTCCCCCAAACTTTCAGCTAAATTAATATTTTTTAATACCCAGTCCTGTTCATTAAGAAAATAAATTTCTTTATAAAGCCATATTTATATATATATACATAATTAAGAAACAAAGGCTAAACATATGTAAACAGCTTTATTGCACCTCAAAGAGCAAAGCATAAACCAGTTCATCACAGCCTCATGTGTAAAGTGCAACACAATAACATCTAGGTGCAGAGAAAAAAACCCAGAAACACTAATAACCATAATAAAATGCATGACAGAAATATTTCCTAGAAGGAAAATACACATGCAGAGTATATATCAGGGACATAAAAAAGAAATGTAACAATAAGGAAACATAACAGAAAAAAATGTTCAATGACTTTAAAAGATCCAAGTTGTTGCCCTTGAGCTTACAAAACAATTCTACAATTTTTTTTTAAATTAAAAAAAAAGCAAAGGAATTCTTATTTAAGAATTCAACAATTAATTATTAAGAAAAAACATAATGAATCCCTGGACAGTCAGATGTTACCGGAGTGGATTAGATAATTTATCTAGTGATGGCTCTCAATTTATTCACAAGCAAGTTTTACCACTTCCTACAAAGTGTAATGTGGTAACTGCTCAATATTGATCTTATCTTATCTATACAGAAGCTCCTTCTATGCAGAAGACAATTGCGTCCACATACCATGACGAATGATCTGTTGGCAAGTGATGCAGCGTTCACAGGCCACGGCTTTGTGGGTTCCACGCATTACCCAGCCGCCTAACTAGTGTTAGGTACCTATTCGGAGCTGGGTGACTCAGGGACGCCCTAGGCCCCGGGAACAAATCCTTGCCTTCACATGGATTCGAACTCGTGACCATCTGTACACCATTCAAGTGCTCTGCCACTCAACCACGGCGCCAATATTGATATCACTATTTATTGACAAAATTTTGATATGGGTTAATGTACCTAAAATGTACAGTGAATAACTTGCCTGTTGATATAAAAAAAAACATTTTAATGAATTATCTTATGTAAATATTTGAGTCACTATTTAAAATTTGCATCTACCTGGGCAATCTTTTTAAAAAAACTTTGCTTTAAAAAATTTGCATAATTAAGATAACATGACATGTGAAGAATTAGATAACATGACACGTCCTAGGTGATGGTACCATGACATGCATATAAAGACAACATAAGATGTACTGGTACCATAATATCTGACTGACACATAAAAGGGTTTAAAAGTAATGATAACATATACAGAAATAACAACTGTGCATGAATAAAATTTTAAAACCATATATAAAATCAGTTACTAATCACATGAAAATACAATCATTCTTAAACATCATTGGGGTAAACAGTAGCAAGCATATTTTGTAGATAAATATATATTATATATATATATAGTTGTTGCAATGACCATGACTTTAATACTGCATTATCTAAGACCAACTGTACTTCATTGTAATGATCTTAATACTGATTTAGTAAGGACCAACTGTATTTCATTGTAATGATCTTAATACTGATTTAGTTAGGACCAACTGTGTTTCATTGTAATGATCTTAATACTGATTTAGTTAGGACCAACTGTGTTTCATTTTAATACTGATTTAGTTAGGACCTAATGTGTTTCATTACAATGTCCTTAAAAACAAGGTTAGTTAGTAACATTTATTTTCTTTTAAGACTTTAAAACTGATACAGTTGAATATGAAGTTGTCTTTTCTAGGAATTAAAGTTTAAAATAAATAATGTAATGCTGAATAGTAAAATAAAATTAACAATATACTAAAACTAAAACTAGCATATAATGAAACTTTAAATAAATATATTGTGCTATTACATTACATATGAATGTAATGGCACATTATATTAATTTAATTGCACATTTTAAATAATTCAGAATTATAAAATGATAACATCACATGTATCTTGATGTGCTAAAAAAAGGATTGTCTTAGATAAATGGAACTTTTTCAAAACAAAACTAATTATAATTATTATAATAAATATTATCATTATATTAAAGGTAATAGTTTTAATTAACAATTCTAAAATAATGTAGTACTAATCTTTTCATTTAAGGCTCATGTAATAAGAAACAAATATGGACAAAATGATGTACTTATTTTAAAAGTTTTTCTTAAAATTAAAAAAAAACAACAGTTGTTGAAATTTGGAAAGAAAGAGTCTTATCTTATACCTAACAGATGCTCCTTCTATGAGGAAGATTAGTGCATCCTATGCTTATCCATGGTTTATGTCTAGTCTTAGCATTTTTATTAGATCTTTTAATGTTGATAGTCTGTTAACATTTTGAAAGGTTTTCAACAAACATTTTGCTCCGGGCACACAAGTTACAAAGCTAATGAGAACACAGGAGGTAAGGAGTTAAATATTGTAATATCAAAATATCTCGGAGCAATGTATAGTTTTTTTTGTAGAACTGGTAGATTTTTTTTACACTCGCAAATGCAGAATTAAAAAATATGCAACATGTCATGGATGTATGAAAATGAATTAAAATGAAATTTAAGTTCCTAAATAAATATATTTATATAATATATACATCTAAAATAGATTAAATACTTTTTAAAGAGAAGAACTGTTGAGTTTAATACTGTGAATGTGGGTAACTGGCTAGAGTATTAAAGCCCAGATTATGTCTTATAAAAACAATGTAAATAAAGCTTCAAAAATTGCAATTTCATTTTTAGATATTTGAGCAAAAATGAATTTGTACATATTTTTGTGTAAATTTACTTTTATACAGAAAAATTTAAATACAGCATATTTTCATGTTAGAAACTCTTCATGGAAAAAAACAATTTCTTTAAAGGTAACACAAAAATTTCATGTGAAGCAGTAAAGAATTAATGGTTACCTTACACAGTAGTACCTTCTGATACAAAAGTCTTATTATACGAAACACTTGTCTTATAAAATGAGATTCGAAGCCCTAGAAGATGAAAAATATTTATAATACAAAAGGAGGAAGTTAAATTATTAAAAAAATGGAAAACTGGAAGCGATGAAGAAATTTTTGAAATTAAAAAAGTTTTTAAAAAATATAAAATTATAAAAACGCGAAAAGAAAAAAGAAAATTTTATATTTAGTTTTACGTAAAATTAGTGTTAAAGTTTAATGACAAGTTTTAATGTTTTGCCAATTATTTTCTGCCATTTATGAATGTTGAGTCTTTGTTACAGCAAGTGCTCGCTATGCCACTTTATTGTTTCTGCAATGTATACAATAGGTTATTAATGTTTTGTTGTACCGCACATGGTTACTGTATACACTACTGTATACAGTGCAGTGTATTTAAGTTGTATTATAAAATTAAAAATGGTGTTTTTGTAGGGCTTGGAATGAATTAGGCAATTTACATATACAGGTTGACTTGTATTACAAAAAAAAACTGAGATACGAAAACGACTCTGGTACGAATTTATTTCCTATCTCAAGGTACTACTGTATTCTAATATTGTACAGTGAAAAGATATACAATTTTATATGCAGTCATTTAAATGCTCATTTCAATAAAACAAATTCTTAGGAAAACACTTGCGTATGTTACCTATTTGAAATTCAGTAGGCCAATTTAAAAACTTTAAATTATTAAACTTAAGAACAAAAAGTGTACAAAAGTAGATAATAGTGTTCTCCAAAAGAAAATACAATAAAAATAATGGGAAGATGAAAAAAATATTTTAAAAAATGGCTAAACCAGATAAAGCTGATACAAAGGATGCATGAAGCACATTTTAGAAACATATAAGCCATATTTATCATAACATGAATAATTAAACAAATTTCACCACAAACCAAGCTTCAAGTTATAAGCCTTGTAAAATATTTGAATCCCAATCTGGTTTTATGACATAAAAAGTATTTCAACTCAATCCGAAATGTAAAGTAATACATTAACCAAATGTAAACATCTTATCATTATTCTCCTTAGTTAAAAAAATGATTTTCATTTCTTAAGGTTTTTTTCTTTTTTTTATTGGTTGGGTGGTTTTGGGGTGGGGGGAGTGGTTGTTTTACTTCAAATCCTTGACTTTAATATACAATAATTAAACTGATTAAAGGATTTGGCCATCATTTTCAAACAAATTGAAAAAAAAATGCTATAACCATATCTGTGACAATAAATTATGCTAGTCTGTTATTAAATTACTCTTTTTGCTCTAACTTTTCTTGGAATCGGCATAGCTAGTTCATCCAGTCTTGGCGTTGTCAGTGCCCTTAGTGCACTGGAGGGTATCCTATAAGGGTCATAATCCTCTTTCTGCAGCACTCTTGGCGGTGGGCGAGACAACTGCTGTAGTCTAAGGGAGGCAATGGCTTCAAGGGCTGCATTGGAAACATTCCACTGAATGGATCTTGCACCCTTGAAATCCTGAATTAAAAGAATTAATTGATAAGATATTCGAAATGTAGAAATGAAGGGTAGACTTTATCTCAGCAATAAAATTCTGGTATTGTCATTGCTGTTCATCTAATAGTTTTTAAGCTCTTCTTTATCACTCATTCATAATATGTATAAACATTGGCATTGTGTATAAGATTAAGTGTTTGAGCATGACATAGTAAATCAACCAAATGGCAAAAAAGTTATTATAAATTATATTTCGTCTTGTTATGTAATGAGTGATGAAGGTTTAAAAAATGCCTACAGTATGGGGCACAAAACATCAAAAAGATAACAATGTTAAATCTAGAACAAGTTTAAATTTTGCTGATTATACTTATTGTGCAAATTTATCTTAATTTTACAGTTGACATTTTTGTGTATTCCTGACAGTAAACAAAATTGTAAATGAGTTACTCCACCTTGTGATAATCTTTAGGATTGGAAAGTGACTCAACTCTGGCTGAACAACTTGCCCGTAAAGCATTTTCAGAAATAGGAGAGCTTTAAAAATGTATTATTAAAAGAAACATGTATTATTGAAAGCCCAATTAAAATTTAAATACAAATGAAAACTAAAAGGGGATAAGAATAGGTAGTCAAAAATAAAAACCCCGTAAAAAAACAAGTTTTTGATTATAAATCCTTTATATACGAGACATAACTAGAAGTATGTGCATCGTATGACAATCCAAAAATCAAAAATTTTAGTTATGTCTCAGATATAAAGGATTTATAGTAAAAAAAACTACTACAGCCTGCCTGCTAAATTTCAGCTCGATTTGATCAGGGGAAAAAGGTGATAAAAACAAGGTTAATATAATGCACACCGCACGACAGACTAGCATAAACATTTACAGATCAGGAACCTATTTTAAATAAGTATGGTCAATATAATACGCACTGCACTGCGCAACAGGAAGATATTAAAAATGTTGTTCAATATAATACGCACTGCGACAGTCTAGCACAAAAATGTACATGCTACATAGAGATAATCTAAAAATTCATTAATTTAATTACAGTACATTCAATCGATGTGAAATTTGGATAGATCATTTTTATTATTGCCACAAATCTGCCTGAAAAATTTCAGCTCGCTAGCATATGGGGCAGTGGGTTAAAAATCGATCCAAAGTTTTTGCGACAAGCAATCAAGCAGACACCACGAGTTAATATAAAGGATAAAAGGATATAATAAACTAAGTCTTAAGTTACAAAGGCAATTTTTTTTTCCCAACTAAACAATGAAATTTGATGTGCAATAAATAACATTCTCCCCAACAATATCTTCCCAATAATTCTGAACTGCTGCACGCCGTTAGTCAGATACCCATGCCCCGCGATGCCAAACAGATTAAAGAGAGCGTTGCTCGTAGAATTAATAAAAATCTACATACAAAAGAATGTAGAAGGATAAACCCAGTTACTGAATGAATTAATAAAAGAATAATTGACAGACCTTTTAGAAGACTGGGTAATGAGATTAAAAAAATAAACAAGACAAATGATTACTTCCACTAGTACATATGACAATATGAAAATTTTCAGCTACACAAAATTTTTTAAATTAAAATTAAAAATGTACTTACTAATATCCCCAATATGGTTCATGATATGAATATGTTTCCATGCGATGCTTAGGGTTTGAAAGTTGATCAACACGTGGGGTTGAGCTGGCAGAAAGGGTTGACCTATTGACCTGCCATTCTGGACTTCTGTCAAAACTGTATTCTGGATGAGGGTTTCGATGGCCACTTAGTTGAAGAACTCTTGGGGATGCAGAGTATGATTTGGCACTGTCTAACACGGGCCACGAAGCACTAGGCCTGAGAGTTAAGGTAAAATCATTTATCCAGCAGATTTTAAAATAATATGATAAGGTAGGTTTTTATCATTGTAATGCTTGTAATAATATTTAATGTGATACTTTTTTTAATTTCATGATTGAGCATAAAAATCCCAAATTTAATGGGAAAACATGTTTCGGGATCTTATAAATTTTAATTTCCAATCTAGACTTTAGGTATTTTCAGCTAGTATACCTGTCAGATTTCCACTGTTCAGCAGTTTTGTGCTTTGCTAGCTCTTGAACTCTTGGTGATGCATCTAGAAAGATATAACATTTTATAAACATGTCATTTCTCTTTGTATTTTTATATCAAAATAGTTCAGTTTCTGTTTAATTCACATTTAAAAGTCCTATTTAACAAACGAATTTTGGATTCTCATGCAAGGATGAACACCAAAAAATTCAAAACCATTTACTTTACTGATGCAAGAAGTTAAACATTACTTAGCCCCAAAAACATACAAAAATCTTTCTAATAAAGTGAAAATCAATCTTGTCTTCTTCTCACCTACAACAGTGTGTCCTTCTGGTCCTCCTCTTGGTGGCTCCTTATCTACCCAATACACTGACCGTCTAAAGATACATGAAATAAATAATCTTTTAATATATTTATTATCAAGATCAAGTGGATGTGTTCAATATTTTTTTGTAAGGATAAAATATATAATCTTTCAAAGAGCTAGGTAATTTTTAAGAAACAAAATTTCACCTGTTTTGCCTGTACTGCGGATGATGTGGTCGGGGTTGGGCTAAAATATCAAGCCTTTGAACTGTCAAGAGCAACAAACAAATCTTCGTTTCAAAGCTTATCCAATAAATATCCAATAAATCAAGTTATGATTTATTCAAAAATAATTTGCTCAGACAAATTTTAATTTAAAATTTAAAAAAACGTTATTCCAGGCTAAATCATATAAAGTGACTAATTATTACAACTAATTTTAACAAATATGGAGATGAACATTGGCTCCCATGGAATTCTATTATGTTTATTTCATTTTGTGTTGATTACATTTTCTGATCCTCTTATAGTATTCATTTATTGGTTCTTATGTATTCTTTCTGTTCCTTAGACATGCAATAAAAAATTTTTGCGCAAGGTATTTCCCTTTTTTGTGCTCCCAAACAATGGAATTCTCTACCATTACACATTTGTAGTATTCCTACAACAAAGGCCCCCAGAACTACACTTAAAATACATCTTTTCAAAATGTACTTTTCAAATAAACAATCAAACATTTCTCTCACTGATAAATATAGCTTATGAACAACACATTGTCATCATTAGGATATGAATGTTTTAAAGTGAATACATTTATAAATATGTGTTACTAAGTTTATTAGAAGTGCTGTGAGCCCAGCTGCTTGAGGGAATACTGCGCAATTTAAGTTCTCAAATGATTATTATTTTTATCTAGGCCTGGAGGCTACTGATTAAAAAAAATTTGTTTCATTAATAAGGAAAAAAATTTTAATCTATTAATTAATTCATTTAGATTAATTATATTTTTATAATTCATATATAATCCCGTTAAGTTGTGATTCATTATTTTGCGAAATCGGTTAAGTAGCGGAAATGCCATGGCTCCCAAATTTTGTGACGTAACACAGCAAATTCGTTCTGATATGCAAGAAATAAGGAAGAAAAACCTTTTTGTTTACGTATGCACGTCTAAATAAATATTAATAATATGAAGGAAAAATAATTTAGTAACAAAAAATATAAATTATAAATAAATTATAAATTATTTATTAAATTTAAATTGAATTTTAATAGAACAAATCGATTGTAATTGATTAAAATTTTTAACGATTAATCGATTAATTAATCATTAATTTGCCATAGCCCTTTTATTATCATTATCAAATAGCATGAAACCATGAGCCCTCTCATTAATTGACTTAAATGTACAAGAGTCAAATAAGCTTTTAGTCTCAGGCAAAATTTAGTAATTTAGGCTTTGTAAGGATCATCTTTTTATTTTAAATTTACAATAATTTTACTTACTTAAAGTTTGTAAATCTACAACAACTTTGATAAAAGCTTTCAGTGAAAGTAGCTAATTTGCCTCTCAGGGCTGAAAAAAACTTTTTTATTACTTCCCTACTTTCACTTTGCATATTTAGCTTTTGTTTAATAAACTCTATTGCGGGTCATCAAGAAACAATCATAACAACAATTAAGAGACTTAAGATGGCATGGTTCGGTCATGTACTGCGATATGATACCCGGACAAAAATTATCCTTCAAGGCACTGTAGAAGGGGGCCGGCGAAGAACTCAACAACAGAAAAGCTGGCTGGACAACATAAAGGAATGGACAGGGTTGAAATTGCATGAATTATTGGACGCCGGTCAAAATAGGCATATGTGGAGATCATTATCAGTTGATGTGTCCATGCGCTCCCCCAAACGACCGCAATTGTCACGGGACTGATGATGATGATATAAAACCAGGCAATGATCCAATAACAATAATAAGAGAACTTAAATAATGCTCACCAACCTGTACATAAAAAAAAATTCAGTAAAAAATATAAATTCAATAGAAACATTCTTATTAATTTTGACATGTATGGCACACATAACTCATAAATGTTTATCGGTCAAAGAAATGTCAGTGTCAGACTTCCAGTTGCAAAAGTATAGTTTGAAAAGATGTATATAGAGTGCATTTTCAAAGTTGTGAGCAATGTTCCCTCTAGCTTCGTTGGTCCGTGTGCAAAGTTAAAAATTTGTGTGCAAAGTTGCCCAACGTCCGTTTTTTGTGCAATATTTTATCAAATTTACTGCGCGATGATTCTAAACTGCTGCGCAGCATTGGTCAAATATCTGTGCGGCCCAGCACCCGCACAGCTGAAAGGGAACATTGGTTATGAGTAGTAATTTTGTTCTGAATGTCTCACAATGTCCAGATGTAGTAATGCAAGTAATGCAAGTGTGCGTGTCTTTGGAACATAAAGAACACCTGTTGTGTTTGCAGAAGTCAGAAGTGCTTAGGCTTTGATGAAAAGGAGTGAATAATCCAGTAACCCTTTCTAATATCTAGTCTAATGCATATTAATCATATTCTGTCACTGTAATGACTGTAATGAGTTTAGACACTCTGACACTGCCTAGAAATAAGTTATACTAAGTTAAACTTTTAGTAGTCTACAGTCTATAGCCTATGTATAGCTTTAAGTTACTGTAAGGTTAAAATTGAACTTGAATTATGAAATTCAATAGTCAAGATGACATATGACATGTTGTGATGTTTAATAGTTTAAGTAATTTATTAAGTTTATCTTTTTATGCCATAGACATAGACATTTGACTTTATATTATATCTTTCACTATTTTCTTAGTCCTCTACTCTTTACTTTTACCTGCACCTAATTTCAAACCCCAAAGTAGTCAAAAGTAAGTTGTTAAGTATTAAGTTATTAAGTAATCTGCTTGAAATAATTTTAGCCTAGTGAAGTGAAGACATTGAAATTTTTTGAAGTGCCCAGCTACAACTTTTTATCGAATTTAATCAATTTAAAAAAGGGCAATTGATTGACAGTTATTTCAAAACGCCAAAATTTTATATTAAATTACGCTTTCATAGCTAAAGTTGACTTTGTACACATGTTTTGCTTTTGTTATCTTTTAAACAATTATTAAAAAATTAAACATACCCGTTTTGGTGGACGCCATTTTCAATAGCCATTGGTTGCTTGGCTACCTCCTGCCTCATTTCAACGGAGGTAAAAATATAAAGGCTGCGGCTATTCGGACCCGGGTCCGCATAGCCTGTGATCGCTATTCGGACCCAGGCGGGTTCTTTTAGATTAAAAAAGTGTTTAAAAAGTTAAAATTATGTTAATTTCATTGTTTTTGGCTTGTTTTAAAAGTAATTTTACGCTCAGGGAGAAAAAATTAAGAAAAAAAAATTGAAGAAAGGAGTAACAATCCCTATCACTAAACTAAACCTAACCCACACCCTAAAACCTATCACTAAACTTAAACCTAACACACACCCTAAAACCTATTACTAAACCTAACCCACACCCTATAACTATAGGCTTAGGCCTAAGTAGTAAGTAGTATGTATAACCTATCACTAAACCTATCCCTAAACCTTAAATGTGATTCTGTCAGTGACAAACCATGAAAAAATATTATTAATTATCAATTCATGTAAAAAAAAATTTAAAAGACTCCCCAACTAAGGATCGAACCCCGAACCTCCTAATGGGGATCGAGTGCGCTATTGATGCGGCCAGCACGATTCGATGGGAAATGGATGGTTTTTAAACTTTTAAAGAAAATTCTTTAAAATTAACGCTTACTGACGCCTAGCGGGTCCGAATAGCAATCGCAGGCTATACGGACCCGGGTCCGAATAGCCACTTCGAAATATAAAACAATACTAGTACTAGGAAGATAAACTCTTCCTTAAAAAGTTACATATTTTAAAGATACTGAATTTTACATTCTTCATAGAAATTTGATGAAAATTGTAACCCCGTGTCCTGTTATTCGTGTAATTTTCTGTTGTTTTTTTAAACGCTCAGTGATAATACTTAATACCGAATTATTAGGATTAGCCAGGCCTAAAAGTAAAAGCTGAAAATATTTTTTATAATCTATAGAACTTAATTTTACTTATTGTAAAAATTATTAGGAGATTACAGTCGGATTTGGTTGAAATAAATTTTTAAAGCGTGATTATTTGCTTTTTCATCCATGTATTCTCCTATCTTTTGCTGCATAACAATATTTCATTATATTACGCTTTGCGCCTTGTCACAAAATTGTGTAGCGTAGTCTAAATTTAGAATTTCAAAGTAAATTTATAAAAAAGTAGGTCCGACCAACAAAAGAAAGCCCAGGAAATGAAGAGAGGGGATTGAGACTGGAGAGAGGGACCAGAGAGATGTACAGGGGTAAGGACATGAAGAGAATGGATTGAGACTGGAGAGAAGGACCAGAGAGATGTACAGGGGTAAGGACATGAAGAGAAGGGATTGAGACTGGAGAGAAGGACCAGAGAGATGTACAGGGGTAAGGACATGAAGAGAAGGGATTGAGACTGGAGAGAAGAACCAGAGAGATGTACAGGGGTAAGGACATGAAGAGAAGGGATTGAGACTGGAGAGAAGGACCAGAGAGATGTACAGGGGTAAGGACATGAAGAGAAGGGATTGAGACTGGAGAGAAGGACCAGAGAGATGTACAGGGGTAAGGACATGAAGAGAAGGGATTGAGACTGGAGAGAGGGACCAGAGAGATGTACAGGGTAAGGATAAGAAGAGAAGGGATTGAGACTGGAGAGAACGACCAGAGAGATGTACAGGGGTAAGGAAATAAAAAAAAGGGGGGGGGTGGAAATTGGTGGAAGCACTCGGGGTTATTTTATCCATTACAGACACTACTTCTATACAGAAGATTATTGCGTCCTACGGGTTTAAGGGTAGGCGATTGAAAATATGGGCGAACTGTTGTCTACAGGGGAACACTGTGCTACCCTTGCACGTCAATATATATATATATATATATATATATATATATATATATATATATATATATATATATATATATATATATATATATATATATATATATACTTGAACACATTCAAATTATTTAATAAAAAGCAATTGTAAACAAGGGAAAAAAGCAGTAGATTTTATTGTTACGTGAATGTGAAGAAAAGTGATAAATACACGCTTTAGGGGCCGTCCATAAAGTATGTCACGATATTTTTGACCATTTGTAACACCCCCTCCCCCCTGTCACAAATCTTGGAGCCCCCCCCCCTAAAGTACGTCACACTTTCGAACAAAAATTTAGTTTTTTCTTAACAAAATAATTAAAATTTAATATAAAACTGCGTGGAGTCACACATGGCTGTACACCCCACTGTCTCAAACTGTCACACTTTCTTACACCCCTCCCCCCTCTGGAGCGTGACGTACTTTATGGACGGCCTCTTAAGATTTTCCAAAAATACAAATTGCTTATATAGTGGTACAGAAGAAACATGGACCGTAACTTCTAGTTTTCTTATTGCTTCAAGTTAACATTTGCTGCTTTTAATCTACATAAAATCTCTAATGCAGTCTTAACCTTAAATAAACAACTGCTTCTTAAATTGTTATTGTACATTTTAATAACATTTTATTTTAATCTGTTATTTATAAGTATTGATATTAGGCATAGGAGGACACAAGTCGGTAGTGCGGAATTTTTTCTAGTTTAACTTTGCGTTTAAATCGGTAATTTCCTTACCTTGATGCACTATAATAGCACTGTCATTCTATACATCAAGTCACTTGAAGAACACAGTTAAATATAAACACTGTGAAATAAATTTAAAAAAGTAGTTATTTGAATTTAAAACACGTTTATTTACATATTTTAATAACTATCAATCTTTTAAAAAGAAATGTTTCCAAACAATTAAAATGAAGCACGACGAAGGAAACAAAACAAAAAGAAGAAAGGGACAATCAACGAGAGCCATTCAACAAAAGACATCCAGCCAACTGAGACATCCTATGAGTATGTGGAACCATCTTCCCACCACTGCTATTCTGGACATCTACAAGTACTTAGGAGATATAGACAGGTTGCAATGGCCAAGGTATTGAATGGTAAATGTTTCTTAACGACATCTTCATTGATCATCGAGGTCATGGTCAATGTTTTGCCCCAAGAACCCCCAGTTTTTTATGTCTCCCCTGACCCTTCGTGGTCTTATGAAAAGACACTTGAGTCTTACTTGACCTAGGATCCCGTAAAATGTAAAATGAACCCAAATATAAAAAAATCACTGGGTTCCGATATTGAAAAGCGTAAATATATTGAGTGTTCTTGTTATTATACAATGTTGTAAGCAGAGGCATAACTGGGTTTTGACGCCCTTGGCTAATTTATTTTTGGCGCCCTTGATTATTGACAAGTTCAGCTTTGGGATTTTTTAATTGTTAGAGAAAAAAAATGGAATTGCTATGATTTTATTTATGGCAATAATTACGTAGTCTGATACTGACAATCATACAAGGTATAAAAGATAAAAGATGCAAATATTTACAGTTTTACCGTGGCAGTCACTTGTACCGAGTGGGTAATCGATGTGTTGAAGAGGCTAGGGCGTTCCTGAGCACCCCCGCCCGATGGGTCCTAACCACATAGTGTAGGCGCTGGGTAATGCGTGAACCCACAAGGCCGTGGCCTGTGACGCGCATCACTTGCAAACAATCATCGCGCAAAATGCTGAAGGAGGTCGTAAATAATCAATCAATCATCAAATAATATCAAATAAATTTGTGGATAAAACTGGATATTGATGCGTCAATACAGACTACAGCAATACTTGAACTATCATGTATAAAACAATAGCGTCAATGTGTCATAGTCACTATCTCATACATAACGATAGAAACTCACTATTAAAAGTAAATTTTAGTAACACTCCCACCGATCCACTCATATGTCCTATGTCAAAGGCTCAAAGCTGAACTTTTCTTGCTTTAATGTTTGCAAAATTATTGATTATTTCATGGAAGTTTTATTTGACGGGTAATTCCAAGTTCGACGGAAAGAAGAGCTAGAGATGATGTGCGTTGTTGACCTGACGCAGATCTGAATTTTTTGGGGATAATTTTTAATTTGCTGAAACTCCTTTCAGCAGTGGCTACTGTGGTTGGCATTGTAAGGAATGTTTTTCAGAGCTCGTTCGATATTCGAGTACGATTCTTGCAATTACAATGTAGCGAGAACACTTAGATGATCTAAATGAAACATGTCATCGGGTTTTTTGTTTTGCTATTATTCAATATTTTGATGTTTAAAGAATTTTATTTCAATCATAAATTGCTCTTTATTTATTTCAGGATATTTGGCTGATAATAGAACAGCTTTAGATTCTAAATATGCCATTGCAAAAGATTCAAACGCTTTGCCAGTCAGAAAATCTACTGCTATATTTTTTATAGAAACTAATCTGTCTTTTTTAACATCCTAGTTAAGGGAATTTTTAAGACCAACAACAAACTGACTCAAAAAGTTTATCAGATTAAAAAATATACCTCCATCTTGTTCGTATCCAAGAAAAGCTAAGTTGTTTTCGGCACAAAACAATATACATTTTATATATTACTAGCAGACCCGTCGTGCGTTGCAACGATCTCAGTAAAAAGGAATATATATAGATAAAAAATAAATTACATTAAGGGTCACCAGGCCCATCAGTTTAAAATATGAAGTTCGAAAATCTGTTCATTTCAATCAATTTCATAACAAAAATATAAATATATGTATCTATATTTCTCAATATCGTGTAAAATTGAATGGGGAATACAATATTAAAAATTTAGTAAAAACACATTTAGGGCCCCTAGCCCCGATGAAATGGACATTATGAGATCAGTGCCCTATCGAAATTTAATATAGGCTTTTAAGTTTTTATATACCGCGTTTGGTCAAAATCCATTTATTTTCTCATTATCTAACACCTAAACTAATTTTTATATATATGTAGATATAAGGAAAACTACATTAAGGGGCTCCCAGGCCCGTTCAATTCAAGATGTACATTTTGAAAACATGTTCATTTAAATTCATTTTAATCATGGATATATTTCTCAAGATCGTTAAAAACTGAGTGGGAAATACTATCTTAGAGTATACACAAAAAAAAGACATTTGGGGCCCCCGGCCCATTCGATGTAAGATGTAAATTTCAAAATGCTGTTCATTTTAATTCAGTCTCATCATTGATATATTTCTTAAGATCGTTAAAATAGAATGGGAAATAATATCTCAAACACATACGAAAAAATACATTTGGGGCCCCCGGCCCTGAACAATTAAAAATTAGAAGTGCAGTGCCCTTTGTTATTTTAATATGGGCTACCAAGTTTTTATATACCAAGTTTGGTTAAGATCCATTCATTTACTCAGTAGTTAACGCATAAACTCATTTTTATATAGCTCATAAAAGCAAAAAACGACATTAAGGGCCCCAGGGCCCATTTAGTGCAATATGTCAAGTTCAAAACGCCTGTTTATTTCAATCAATTTCATTGTGGATATATTTATCTATATTTTTCAAGATCTTTAATAATTGAATGGGGAATAAAATATTAAACGTTTATGAAATAAGACATTTTGGGCCCCCAGTCCCGAAGAAATGGACATTAGGAAATTAGTCCCTTTAGTATTTCTATATTGGCTACCAAGTTGTTATATACAAAGTTTGGTTAAGATCCATCAATTTACCTAATAGCTAACGCTTAAACTAATTTTTATATAGCTCATATATAAGAAAATAAATCATTTTATGGGCCCCCGGCGCCCCATGAGGGTTAAATTTTGAAAAAAAGTAGCCTATTTCCATCCCTGGAGCGTACTCAAAAGTCTCCAAAAGTTTCATGGCGATCGGATGAATGGTTTAGTCAGCTATAACAGACATGCATACATACATACATACATACATACATACATACTTTGATTTTTATATATATAGATATAAGATTAGAAAAAACAACATTAAGGGCCCGCGGGCCCAATCGGTGCAAGAAATTAACTTTAAAATACCTGTTCATTTCAATCTGGATCATGATAGATATATTAGTCAATGCTTTTCAAGATCGTGTAAATCATACCGGGAATAAAGTATTTAACGCTTACAAAAAAAAGATTTTGGGCCCCCGGCCCCGAAGGAACGGACATTAGGTGTTCAATGCCATATGGTACTTTAATGTTGGCTATCAAGTTGTTATGTACCAAGTTTGGTCAAGATCCATTCATTTTCCAAGCAGCTAAGCCCTAAACTAATTTTTATATAGCTCATATAAGAAAAAATTCTCATTATGGGCCCCCGGCGCCCCATGAGTGTTAAATTTTGAAAAAAAGTAGCCTATTTCCATCCCTGGAGCGTACTCAAAAGTCTCCAAAAGTTTCATGGCGACCGAATGAATGGTATAGTCAGCTAACGGGAATAAAGTATTTAACGCTTACAAAAATAAAGATTTTGGGCCCCCGGCCCCGAAGGAACGGACATTAGGTGTTCAATGCCATATGATACTTTAATATAGGCTATCAAGTTGTTATGTACCAAGTTTGGTCAAGATCCATTCATTTTCCAAGCAGCTAAGCCCTAAACTAATTTTTATATAGCTCATATAAGAAAAAATTCTCATTATGGGCCCCCGGCGCCCCATGAGTGTTAAATTTTGAAAAAAAGTAGCCTATTTCCATCCCTGGAGCGTACTCAAAAGTCTCCAAAAGTTTCATGGCGATCGGATGAATGGTTTAGTCAGCTATAACAGACATGCATACATACATACATACATACTTTGATTTTTATATATATAGATAGTCAATGTATGGCGCCATTTCAAAATTTCGCTTTTCATTACTGCTTATGCGAGGCCGTAAATTAGTCCACACTTTTCAGGCCCTTTTCCCAATCATTTCCATTTCGTAAAATTGTTAATGTGTTGCCACAAAGTTTCGTGATTTTCAATTTGTGGGCTCAGATGTTTCCAGTCCACAAATCCACCGGACTGACAAAATGGAATATTATGTACACCAGATTTAGCGGCGCCCTTTTTGAACTGGCGCAGGTCGGCTCCCTTGGCAACTGCCCCAATGCAAAGCCATTGTTACGTCAGTGGTTGTAAGGGTTTGAGTTGTCTCTCTCGTGTTGGAGAACATACCCGACTAGTCCCAATGGCATCTCTACGAGCATACCCGACTAGTCCCAAGGGCTTCTCTACGAGCATACCCGACTAGTCCCAATGGCATCTTTACGAGCATACCCGACTAGTCCCAATGGCATCTTTACGAGCATACCCGACTAGTCCCAATGGCATCTTTACGAGCATACCCGACTAGTCCCAATGGCATCTTTACGAGCATACCCGACTAGTCCCAATGACATCTTTACGAGCATACCCGACTAGTCCCAATGGCATCTTTACGAGCATACCCGACTAGTCCCAATGGCATCTTTACGAGCATACCCGACTAGTCCCAATGGCATCTTTACGAGCATACCCGACTAGTCCCAATGGCATCTTTACGAGCATACCCGACTAGTCCCAATGGCATCTTTACGAGCATACCCGACTAGTCCCAATGGCATCTTTACGAGCATACCCGACTAGTCCCAATGGCATCTTTACGAGCATACCCGACTAGTCCCAATGGCATCTTTACGAGCATACCCGACTAGTCCCAATGGCATCTTTACGAGCATACCCGACTAGTCCCAATGGCATCTTTACGAGCGAGGACAGACGCCAGAATGTTCAGAGCTGTGCGAGCTACTACATTATCTGCCTGCAACCCCCCCTCCCCCCTCACACACACAAAAAGCTGATTTGTTTTAAAATTGTGAGTTTGGCAGCACACTGTCTTCTCTATACCTATAAGACGCATTTGTTGTCTGTCTGTCGTCTGGATGTTCCCTATTAACTCAAGATCCAGACAACCAAAATAACGTGAAATTTGGTACACGTACACAAAATTATACCGGAGAGGTTATTAAACAGGTTTCGTTCCATATATATATAAGATGCTGGGGGCCGGGGGCCCCAAAATATAGTTTTTCCTTATATGATTTATCTATATATATAAAAAATCAAAGTATGTCTCTGTGTGTGTGTGTGTGCATGTCCTTTATAGTTGACTAAACTATTCATCCGATCGTCATGAAATTTTTGGAGACTGTTGAGTACCCCACCTGGGATGGTAAATGGCTACTTTTTTTTCTAAATTTGACACCCATGGGGCACCGGGGGCCCATAATGTCATTTTTTGCTTATATGAGCTTTATAAAAATAGTTTACGCGTTAGCTACTGTGTAAATTGTTGGATCTTAACCAAACTTTGTATATAACAACTTGATAGCCAATATTAAAATGCTATAGAGCACTGAGCTCGTAATAGTCATTGCTTTGGGGCTGGGGGCCCAAAAAGTCCCATTTCTTAAACGTTTAAGATTTTATTCACCATTCAGTTATTACCAATCTTGACAAATTATGACACATGTATCCATTATTATACAAATTGAAATGAAAAGGTGTTTTGAACTTTATATCTTGCACTGAATTGGCCCTGGGGCCCTTAATGTCTTTTTTTGCTTATATAAGCTATATAAAAATCAGTTTATGCGATAGCTACTGAGTAAATTAATGGATCTTAACCAAAATTTGAATACAAAAACTTGGTAGCCCATATTAAAACATTAATACTATAGGCCACAGAACTTCAAGTGTCCATTCCTTCGGGGCCGGGGGCCCCAAATGTTTTTTCTTCTTATATGTTTAAGATATTTTTCCACTTTCAATTTTTCACGATCTTGAGGAATATATTTTTGAGGACACTGAATTAAAATGAACAGGTTTTTGAAATTAATATCTTTCACCAAATGGGTCCAGGGCCCCTAAATGTCGTTTTTCCTTATATTAGGTATATAAAAGTTAGTATATAGCGTAAAATACTGAGAAAATTAATTATCTTGACCCATTTTAGTTATATACAAAGTCAAGGTTCTATATTTTTATTACCATAGGGCACTGATCACCTAAATTTCATTCCCTCGGGGCAGGGGGGGGGGAGCCCAAACTTCCTTTTTTTTGTAAATGTTTAATATTTTGTCGTCCATTCAATTTTTAACAATATTGAGAAATATAAGTAAATTTATGTATTTGAAATTTATTCAAATGAACTTGTGTTTCGCACTTTATTTCTTGCAATAATTGGCCCTGGGGCCCTTAATGTCGTTTTTTGCTTATACGAGCTTTATAAAAATTAGTTTATGCGTTAGCTACTGAGTAAATGATTGGAACTTAACCAAACTTTGTATTAAAAAACTTGATAGCCCATATTAAAATACTTAAGGTTTCTGAACTTATAATGTCTATTCCATCGGGGCCGGGGGCCCAAAATGTCGTTTTTCATTTATGTTTAAGATATTTTTTTGCCATTCACTTTTTAACGATCTTAATAAATATGTTCCCGATGAAACTGAATTAAAATGAAAAGGTTTTTGAAATTGACAACCGCACCGAATAGGTCCGGGTTCCCTTTATGTCGTTTATTTCGCTATATCTATTATACTAATATATAAATCAAAGTATGTCTGTGTGTGTGTGTGTGCATGTCCCTTATAGCTGACTAAACCATTCACACCCGATCGTCATGAACCTTTTCGAGACTGTTTAGTATGCGTCCGGGATTGTAACTGGCTACTTTTTTTATTACTACGTTTTTATTAGCTCGCTTTCGTTGGTGAGGCATTGTCCAAGATTTTTTCAAATCTGCCAACGTAAAATTGAACCACTTCTGATGGTCCTAGAGATCTGAAAATTTTACCACAGATAGATCTTGGATGACAATGCATTGTATCAAAATTTCAGATTGATCAAATGTACCGTTATTAAATTATTGAACTTTTAAGTTTATCTATAGTCTATATAAAAGCATCTGTACCGTCGGCTTTTGTTGACATCTGTGAGTTCGCCCCGTGACCACATCACAATGTTTTTAAAACGTTGGGCGGGCGCTTGTGAGGTGTTTGGTAAAATAAATAGAGGTAAAAAAATATTTTTAAAAACCAGGTTGTTAGAAGTGGACTAAAAAGAATAAAATAAATAGAAGTAAAAAAAAGATTTTTAAAAACCACGTTTTTATAAGCGGACTAAAAAGAAGAAAATAATTTAAAACTTATTAGTTCAAGTACTTCGATTTAATATGACTAAAAACGTGGGGTGGGTGTTTGGTATAAAAATTAAAGATTTCTAATGTAGAAGGCAAAAGAGAGATCTATAAGTGAGAGAATGAGTGAACCGCATATGTTAAACCTCATAAGCGCCCGCCCCACGTTTTTAGTCATATTAAATCGAAGTACTTGAACTAATAAGTTTTAAATTATTTTCTTCTTTTTAGTCCGCTTATAAAAACGTGGTTTTTAAAAATCTTTTTTTTTACTTCTATTTATTTTATTCGAAACTTAACACTCATGGGGCGCCGGGGGCCCATAATGTCATGTTTTGCTTATATGAGCTATATAAAAATTAGTTTAAGCGTTAGTTACTGTGTTATTTGATAGATCTTAACTAAACTTTGTATATAAAAACTTTATAGCCAATATTAAAATACTATAGGGCAATAAACTCCTAATGAACATTCCTTCGGCCCTTGGGGCCCAAAAATGCCATTTTTTCAACTTTTAAGAATTTATTCCCAATTTATTTATTAACGATCTTTAAAAAATAATGATAAATGCATCCATTATTATCCATATTGAAACGAACAGGTGTTTTGAACTTAAAGTCTTGCACAGAATGGGCCCTGGGGCCCTTAGTGTGGTTTTTTGCTTATATGAGCTATATAAAATTTAGTTTATGTGTTAGGTACTAAGTAAATGAATGGATCTTAACCAAACTTTGTATTCAAAAACTTGGTATCCCATTTTAAAATAATTAATAGCACAGAACTTCTAATGTCAATTTCTTCGGGACCAGGGAGCCCAAATGTCTTTTTTGGTATATGTTTAAGATATTTTTCACATTCACGTTATAACGATCTTGAGATATATATATATATAATATATATACTATATATATATATATATATATCCACGATGAAACTAAATTAAAATGAACAGGTGTTTTGAACTTTACATCTTGCCCTGAATGGGCCCTGGGGCCCTTAATGTCGTTTTTTGCATATATGAGCTATATAAAACTCAGTTTCTTCGTTAGCTACTGTGTAAATGAATAGATCGTCACCAAACTTTGTATACAAGAACTTGATAAATCCATATTAAAATACTATAGGGCATTGAACTTGTAATGTCAATTTCTTCGGGGCCGTATATGTTTAAGATATTTTTTCTATTCACTTTTTGAAGATCTTGAGAAATATATAACTGAATTAAAATGAACAGGTTTTTGAAATTGCACCTCTTGCACCGAATGGGCCGGGGGCCCCTTAATGTCATTTTTACCGTTATATTAGCTATATAAAAAAGTAGTTTCAGCGTTAGATAATGAAAAAATAACTGGATTTTGACCAAAATTAGTAAAAACAAAATTAAGAGCCTATATTACAATAGGGCACTAAACTAATGTCCATTCCCTCAGAGCTGGGGGCCCAAAATGTCTCTTTTACTGAACTTTAATAATTGTATTCCATATTCAATTTTACACGGTATTGAAGAATATAGCTTGGGTACAATGGCAATAAAAATATATTATGTTGTTGTTTTGTTGTTGTTGTTTTTGTTGTTTTTGTTGTTGTTTTGTTGCTGTTGTTGTTAAACCCTGGAGAGCCGGGTACTTGCCCCTAGTATTATATAAAATTGGGTTTATTGACGTTTTGCTTGTTTCTCTTTCAACAAGCGACACTAAAACAATAGAAACAAACTTTTGGAGATCCTCTCAGAATTTATTGCAAATTTGTGAAATTCTTCTACATTATTTAGAATTTGCAAGTCAATTCAATTAGTGGTAGCTCAAATAAAACATTAAGCGATGAAAGAAACTTTTTAACGAGTGAAGTACTTTATGTTAGCGAGTCACATACAAAGTTAAAGAATAATTTAAATCTGATGGCTTTCGTTGATAACAATATGTGTATGCGAGTGAATAAAGCACATATTCGATGAGTGAATGAAGCACAACTTGAATGAGTAAATGAAGCACATATTTGAATGATTCAATTAAAGATATTTAATCAAAACATATTGTTAAGTCAATGACTATAAAGAATTAATTGTGAATCTATAATGTGTCACGACGACATTACAATTTTTATACTGTCAAAATTTTCATTGTTATTTGTCATTTTATGATTTACTAATATAAGATGGACTTATGATTTAAAGAGGATCACACAGATATAAATACATTAGCCACTGAGAACAACAAAAAGTACACTAATGCCAAAATAATTTCAGGCCCGTATTTCAAATTAAAAAACAAAATCATACATTTATCTATTTATTTTTTTTGCATACTTTTTTAAAAACACATTGTTCCTAGCATTGGATTTTCAATAATTTTAATGATTAATTTTTCTATTATTATTCAAAATTAGTTATTGTAATTCATAAAAAAGAAAGAAAATGACATAATTGGATCATTGTTTGCATTTACCGCGACTGACAATAATTCTTATGGACTACGCCCTTTATTTGAAAACGTTAATTATTTTGGAATTAACTGTATCTATTATTATTATTATTATTATTATACTCAATTTAATTATATTACTAATATTACTATCACTACTAAAATATTACTATTATTACAATTACTATTAGGTGTGTAAGCCATGGCTCCAAGTTTTCAGAAACCCAGTGCTGTGGCGCAGGAGGATCGTGGAGTTTGACCCAAAAAGAACCAAACGAGCCATTGAAATGGATGAACTGTACAAGTCTGAAACAGGACTTCCTCTGGCCAGCGGTACACAACATTTTTGCACAAATAAAATGATGTTATAACAATCAAAACTGGCAGATTAAATGTAATAAACCCTACTCGGACTGGGGGCTGTGAGAAATTACCCAGCTTTTAATTTCTTAAAGAAAAAAAATCTGAAAAAACAGCATAGTAAATAAAATATAGAGAAATATAGAATACTAGATACGACCCGCGGCGTAGCATAAGCCGCAGACTTACTCATAGATAGTGCAAAGAATGGGGGGGGGGACGACACATACAGCAGCACGACGAAATGAAATCAACGCGAGTGAACTTCGCATTGTTCATGCGCACTGCGGTTGTTACGTGCTCCCCACCCTGCACCCCCATCGCTTGCCAACCATAAACTGTGATTGGTTGGCCCTACCGAGGGTCGTTTGTCATGCTTATTTTCACATGTCTTGTGCTTGTCGTCATTTCTTGTGAATTATATATATAGATATGATATTTTTGACAAGGTGAACACATGTAAAAATAAACCGCTATAGGTAGTCTTCCACATAAATGGGAAATAACATTAATATATATACATAATGCTTATGGTTGTAACAAAACATTTGTTTGTAGCAAGAGAAAACTATGACTTCGTAAATGAATCTCTTATATTTATAAAACAACTGTTTAGATAAGGGGTGTCCAAACAATTTTCAAAGAGGGCTGCGTTACACAAAGTAAACCTTTTTTTTTAATTCGCGGGCCAGGTTATAATAATTTAAAATTTAAAATGTGTAAAAAGGAGGGAAATAAAGGATGTTTAACAAATTGATTTTATTCCAATGCACTTAAAAAGACAAAATAAAATTTTCGCACACACTACGATTTCCGTTCAATTTCTCAAGTCTACAAAAATAAGAGCGGGGGCGCAAAGCATGGAAAATCAATGGTATAGATTCTTGATAAGAAACATGTAGACTCATAGTTATAAGAATTATATTTTAATCACTGTCAAAATACAGATATACGTCAAGTATATTCAGCGTATCTCCGATGCACAATGATTGAGAGTACACACATTTTTTTTTACTTGTACGACAAATCTTCAGGGAGATGAAGTTCCACTGCACAATCCTGAAAACATGCAGGATATTTATCTCGGAAATCAAAATGCCTGGCACCCATGCTTTTTTTAGTTGACATTAGAAATTGAAAGGAAATTGTAGTGTGTGTGAATAATTATGTATTTTGCCCTTTAAGTGCATTAGAATAAAAGCGTGTTGTTAAAAATCCCCTTTTAACCAAAATGTTTTTTTTAAACCTTTTTTTTACTTTACAATTTTTTAATGTAATTGTTATGTCTCTGTCTTCGCCGGGCTGTACTCTTCACAGTAAAATACAATTTTTTAAAATGTATTAACATTTCCCTTTGATTTACCCTGAAGACAATTGCAGAGTTAACAGTAAACAATTTTTGCACAAAAAAGCAAATAACTTGACCGCAGACTGTACAAGTTAAATACAATTTTGTAATATTGTTATGTCACCTGAGGTATAAGTGTCTGCCAAATTTCAGCTTAAACAAGCAATGCAAAGTGCATTAAAATATTTAAAATAACGTTGCAAGATTTGACGTTTACAGAAACACAGAATGGCATGGAAGCATATAATAAAAATGACATGCACTGAGACTGTGTAAGGGATTTTAAATCAAATGATTAAAAAAAATTAAATTTAATAGAGGAATATCTTATTACAGCATTTCAAATAACTAAAATTGGATAAATAATGACCAAATTTATGGTATGAAGATGTTGAGTTTAATTTTAATGAAATGTGTTGAAATCAACTTATGACGCAATAATCTTCTGTTTAGAAGGAGCATCTGTGACAGATACTATAAAATAGATCCCAAAATGTTAGGTCAAAAATTTGCATGAATTTTTTTCAAACATTTTAATTAAACCGACGTAACATCCATGTATTTTTTCGATTGGGCAAAATTAATCGGTATTAAGGGATCACTGTTTCCAGTGGAAATCATCGAGTTTTGTACTCAGATCTTGATCGACCTTTTATAATTAATGCTCCCATTAGTAAACAATATAATCTCATCGATCTTTGCACTCATTTGGCGTCGCCGTATTTGTTATCAAAACATTTTGTAACATTTTCTTATCTTATATATAATGTCACCGTTAAACACAAAAATATCCATGAGTCAGTTAATTATTTAAGGTGAGGCCACGTGCCAGTTTAAATTTAAGCGCGGTCAGTATTTGGCCCGCGGGCCGGAATTAGGACAGCCCGGTTTAGATAGATTTGTATAAATAGGTCCTTAAATTGCGAAAAGATGTTATTCAGACATTAAAATTTCACAATTAATACTTACAACTTGGTTTTAACTTTGATCTTAACAACTTTTCATCTGCAACGTACTATCCAGAATAAGAAAATTAGGCTGCGGAAATTAACGATTAATTTCTTAATTTATCGTTAATATTTTTAACGATTAATTATTTTTAACGATTAATTGACCAACCACTTATAAATGTACTAGAAGTAAAAAAAATATGTCAATACACTTGTCTGTTTGCATTTTTGCTTAGAAGATGTCATATAAAAAAGACGTTTCAGTGTTATTTCGATTTTCGACAAGTATTTTAATAAATGTTACTTATGACACCTTACATTTCAATTTTTGGCTTTAATCGAAATGAACTAATTAATCGTTAATTCTTCAAAATTTAACGATTAAATTTAAATTAATCGTTAACAACCCTAAAAAAAATAATAAAATAAAATAAGTTGCCAATGTACACATTTTGTAATTCCTTCTATCCAGGGAAGTTCGCCATACGGTTCGCCGAAAAATTCCCCACATATCTTCAAGAACTAGATATTTTTATCAAAATGACGTTCCCCGTTCCCAAGGAACTAGCCAGAGACTTCATGCGTTTTTCGGAGCTTTTGGATAATTCCACAAGCTAAAGGGGATAATTAGGGGAGAGATGGGGGGGGGGGGGGGGGGGGGGGGATAAACAAGGGAACCTATCTACTTACCAACCTGCTATGTGGGGGAGGGGGGGGGGGGTTTGGGTTATGGGTGGAGAGTGGGATTTAGTGTAAGAAAAGACGGGAGAAAGCGTGGACAATTTTCTAAAGAAGCCCTATCACACACTAAACGCTAAACCCTTTAACCGCTCCGACCATCTGAAAGTAGTATAGGACGCCCTACAGTGGCGCCACTCCCAGCCAGAGAACGAGCCCCGACCACCCACGGACCCACTGGGTACTCGGTCGCAGAAGGGGACAAGTACAGCCAGATAGAATATAACCCCGTTGTAATTTCTTAGTCCTACAACCATTACCCGTCGACTGCGTGGTACCCTCTAGAACACAGCAATCCCCATAAAAAAAGACGCTCCCCACCCCGCCCCTACCAACAAAATTAAACAACCCCCTCCCTAAGGCCCCGTCTTCGTCCCACCCTAAATAACCCCTGGCATCCAAAGTGCCTTTATATCAAATAAAAAATTAGAGTTACCCAGAATCTAAATTTATATGCTGCTCCCAGCCCACTGCATCCGTATCACAAACTCCAATCATTATCTCCAAGACCAGCCCCTCGCCCTAAAACTCCCGCCTTCATTTACAAATGTCCTTCACAAAAATCGTCAGCCCGTAACCCCTTCTTAAACGGAAGCTAAAAAAAGTCTTCTCCTAAACATCCCACCGATCCAATCGACTCAGACCGCAAACACAAACAACACCAAACCAATACCCAATAGCAAAACAAACCATGATTGGAATGAATTAATACCTCATCCGCCCAAATCCACCTCCGTCCTCACTACTTCGGTCATAGTGAGATTCATCACATCCTAAGAGCAACAAAACGAACTTTTCGTCAATAAGTTCCAAAATAACTCAATTTTTCCTATTTCCATAACTTTCAAGATAACTTCTGACGACAAATTCGAGCCAAAACCATATGTCCTCCAGGCGGTTACACAGCCCCTGCTCCAGAAACACACCATAATACCTTGCACAAATTTTTTGTTTTTAATTGAGTTTACCCCGGTAGAAGCCGTTTCATATCCCTTGATGAGGATTTTTTGACTGTCCCCGGCGCCCAATCCCTACGCCCGTCCGTAAATGGACCGGACCTCCAGGCTCGGGCGGCCGAAAAGAAATCCCCCGTGATGGGCGCTGGGTGGGTGTGGTGTGTGGGCGGGGGGCGACGAGAGGGTGGAGCCGTGAGATCCCAGGGGATGTTGAATTTAGGTCCAGGGATCACTTATTTTATACATATTATAACTAAAAACTAAACGACCGGGAGGACTGGACCACCATGGATAACCCCCTGCGCCGGATTGTCAGCTAGGCAGCCCGCGTGAATTCGCTAACCGAAGATCTTCCCTTCACCGAGCAGGCACAGTAAGCAAGATTAACCAGGGACCATTTGGTTTCCCCCTTCGCCGCTCGCTGCACACCGCTCCTCGAATGCCACTCTTAAGTCGTCAACCTTCAGTTATGAAATTAGTATAAGGAAGGAGAAACGCTCAAAAAAACCCCTCCCCCCACGCCAACCCGCACAAATACGACGCCCAACCCACCCCCCAAATCGGCGAGAGTTCCTCCACACTAACCTCCAACCACACCTTGCCACGCACCGCCCCCTAGTCCTTCCTACCAACCGTAGCAACAACCCCCGCCACGTCCAACCGCCCGCTATAACCGCCCCCAAACCACCTCCACATTACGGAAACCCAACAAAAATTTACAATCCCAACCCCCACAACCACCCCCCACACCCAAAAACTCCAGCCCCCCCCCCCTCCCAACTGCAGCATTCCTAGACAAAAAAGGACAACCCTACACTAACCCTCTAAACACCACTCCACGCTACCACATCACAGCGTCCAACCCCCACATCCCCAACGAATGCCATAACCCACCCCCCGCCTCTCCGGAACCACACTGAACTCCACCACTCACATACACAACACCCATACCACTCTCATAACACCACCCACCCCTTCCACACCCACACAAAAACTCCTCCCCCCCACCATCGTCTTCACATCCCCACTCGCAACCACCCCCTAATCCAAACACGATCTTACCTCCCAAAGTCCCAAACAGCCCCCTCCTACAAAATCCACTATAACCACAAACACCTGCAACTACAATCCAACCCGCCATACATCACACATCACACCACCACCAACAAATTCATCCCCCCCTCAC
>CALYLW010000227.1:755319-765757 GCA_944989445.1 Ampullaceana balthica | reverse complement strand
AAATACCCGCACTTTGTAACGGGAGTGTACTGACCCTTTATCCAAGTATTAGTTGCTGGTTATTACAATTTTTATTTTCCAAGTTAAATTTCAGATTCATCAATTTAGTTAAAATCTTATGAGAAACAGAGATATGCCATTTTACCGCGTGAGTTGTTTTCACTTAATGCAGTGCCTTTTAACATAACCTTACTATTTAAAAGATATGATTTATTAAATAATGATTCTTGCCGACCATAATAACTAAATTTACAATTTCATTCCCACTTGTACAAAATCAACATAACTTATAGGTTTTCTGAAAGAGCTCTACCACCCTCGTCACTCAAAAATTTAATATATAATTACGAAACTGCATCGTATCACAATTGTAAGTTATATAATATTTGTAACCACGTCTATGAGATAAAGAACATGTGGCACTATCCCTTTAAAAGGCAAAAGCTAAGTGACTCATAGCGCCAATAAACAAAATTATAAATGTACTTTCTAAAATACTTTTTTTTTAAAAAACCAGTCGTATTAAAATGATATCCAAAAAATGTGCACACCATATTTAGACAATATAGAAAGCTGGCCGCATAAAATAAAGTCTTGTTATAAAGTAAATGTACTGGACCAAAATAACTCCTCCTTTTGACGTATTCATAATTGTTGTAACAGGGAAATAATATTTAACATTTTTTATGTCTCTATATTTTACGATTTATATTTACAGTATATAAGCAATGTGTATAATTTCAAAAAGGAATCTTTTTTTTTGTTCCCTATTTCGGATAAGGCATCATATTTTGTAAATTATATTCAATGCACACACACACACCAGATTTTATATCTGAAAAATAAAATAAAAATGAAAAAAAAAGATTCAACCGTCTGTTAATAAGTGCATCTTAAAAATGATTAAAAGGCAATTTTAGAAATGGCCTATGCTATTCTGAATACAAAGGAATGAACATAAAAACATATTCAATTCGCAATTCATATTAATTAAGCGTTTTCAGGATGACTTCATTAAATTTAGTCAACTTTTGTTAATCCGTTCGGTAGCGAAAGTTTATAATGTATAGTGTATATAAAGCTTAAGTAAACTGTTTTAAAGTATAAGTTTATTGGACATAGGCCATCACTTTCAACATAAAATAAACTCGCTACATCTATGGTTTTAAATTAAATGTCGAGTTGTGAATTAAATTTTTAAAAATCCCAATTTTATTCATTGCATGTAAAATATTAATACAATGCATCGTGAAAATAATTGAAATAAAATAATTTAAACGCATATGTAATATATAAAGCTCAGTTGATATGTGTATGTTTGTTTGTTTGTATCCATTAAAAAAGGCCACTGCTTTGTTGACATTTTTCCAAAAGATCTCTACCACTGTCGTCACTAAAAAAGCTCTTATATATTTACGACACTGCATCGTAACACAATTGTAATTAATACAATATTTGCATCAGCGTCTATGAGATAGAGTTAATAAAGATAAATAAAGAAATTAGGCTATATTCCTAATTTTAAAAATAACAAACAAAACAAATCAATTTTATGTTAAAATGCATGTGAAACCATGACAATAATTGATTTTAAAAATGGCCTATGTTAATCCATCATCAAAGGAATGAACATAACATATTCAATTCGCAATACAAAATAATTAAGCGTTGTCAGGATCACTTTATTTAGTTTAATCTACTTATGTTAATAGGTCCGGTAGCCTAAGTTTAAATAGTATAAGTGTATAGGTTATGTAAAAGAAAATAGCTTATGTAAAAGACAAACAAAATATAAATTTTATATTAATAGGACACATCTAAATTTAAGATGCGTACACGAAAATGTGCGCACAGTAATCAGGCGATAAAAGATTTTAGAACGCGCACCGCTATAAAATGAAGCCTTGAAAAAAATACTGACACAATTATTACATAAATAGGTTTTTATTAAATGTCCAGTTATGGAACAGAAAATAATTAAAACAAATTCGCAATTAAAATTAAACGTGTAAACAATTAAATCTAATGCATCGTGGGGCAGTTGTAATTAAATATGTTTACGTGTCTATCTAATATATAGAAAGTAACAGTAAAGAAAATGACAATTCTTTGTAATACACAGCTCAAATTATGAAGCGTACACGAAAATGTGCGCACCGTAATTAGACATTATAATATTTTTTGAATGCGCACCGCTGAAAATAAAGTATTGGGGGGGAAAAAAACGTCACCAAAAGTAACTCGCTTTGAACGGCATTTGAACGTCCGCGTAAATTTGTTCAATACAGAAATGAGGTTAATTTTTTTTATTCTTTGTCTCTGCATTGTCTGATTATTTAATTTATTTACGGCATTCGGGCAAAAGGGACAATTACACAAACTAACTTAAAAAAACCACCTTCAGGGTAAAAGGAACCGTCCTGCCAAATTTGGTCCCCGTCCGTCATTTGGTTTTTCCGTGGCTGTCTAACAGAAAGTCGAAAAGTGAAACATACAAACATACAAAGATACAAACATCAACTGACCTTTATATATTAGATATATAGATATATATACATTTATATATATATATATATATATATATATATATATATATATATATATATATATATATATATATATTGATACCCCCCCCCTAGACCTGCCAGCGGAATTTTTTTTAAATTTTGGCTGGCTGACACATTTTTTGGCGGATATCCGGATTATCCGAATTTCTCCGTAAATTGACAATTATGGCTGATTTTCGGCTGATTACGAAATATTCGAATGAAATTCGACTGAAGCCTGGCCAGTAATGAAGTAATTAAACTTCTTCAATAAAACACTTTTACAATACTTCAGAAAAGTTTTATTATTTTAAACAATAGAAAAAAAAAGTTTTATATGTGGCCGTCAAAAAGTACGTCACACTCCAGAAAGGGGGGGGTGTAAGAAAGTGTGACAGTTTGTGACAAGGGGGAGGAGGGGTCCGGGCATGTGTGACGTCACGGTGTTTTATATTAAATTTTAATTATTTTGTTAATAAAAATAATTTTTGTTCGAAAGTGTGACGTACTTCGTACTTTAAAAAAAAGTGTCCAATATTTGTAACAGTTTGTGACAGAAAAAAGGGGGGGGGATAAAAATGGTTAAAACAGCGTGACGTACTTTATGGACGGCCCTATGTTGTCCTACTAATACAGTGCATGAATGCATTCAACTCGTTCAGTTTCTGTCACTCAATACCTGATAGGCACTTAGAATATCAGTTTATAATAATTTGTATTGTCATGAATAAAACAAACGCGATGTAGTTTATCAGCTGTTAAACTAATGCGGCGCGCCGCATATTTTCCGGCGGATTTTCGGCGGACGAAAATTCGGCGGTGTATTCGCCCCCCCCTCTTCCCCGACCCTATTACCTTAAACTTTTGACAATCATCAAACGATATTTTTAACGTCTGAAATACCTTACTTAAGTAATTGTTCACTCTGGATAAAGAAGTGTTTTGGCCTGTTTAAGTCAAGATTCATCAACCTTGTACTAACGTACGAAACAAACACGTGCAAAATTAGGGAATAAACGAATTTGGTGCTCCCACTCCTACGTAGTGAACTTTAAATGATTTCATCATCCAGGGGGTATTAGATACTGGATCATCATGTGCTAATGTAAGGGTATAGTTAAATGATTTCATCATCCAGGGGGTATTAGATACTGGATCATCATGTGCTAATGTAAGGGTATAGTTAAATGATTTCATCATCCAGGGGGTATTAGATACTGGATCATCATGTGCTAATGTAAGGGTATAATTAAATGATTTCATCATCCAGGGGGTATTAGATACTGGATCATCATGTGCTAATGTAAGGGTATAGTTAAATGATTTCATCATCCAGGGGGTATTAGATACTGGATCATCATGTGCTAATGTAAGGGTATAGTTAAATGATTTCATCATCCAGGGGGTATTAGATACTGGATCATCATGTGCTAATGTAAGGGTATAGTTAAATGATTTCATCATCCAGGGGGTATTAGATACTGGATCATCATGTGCTAATGTAAGGGTATAGTTAAATGATTTCATCATCCAGGGGGTATTAGATACTGGATCATCATGTGCTAATGTAAGGGTATAGTTAAATGATTTCATCATCCAGGGGGTATTAGATACTGGATCATCATGTGCTAATGTAAGGGTATAGTTAAATGATTTCATCATCCAGGGGGTATTAGATACTGGATCATCATGTGCTAATGTAAGGGTATAGTTAAATGATTTCATCATCCAGGGGGTATTAGATACTGGATCATCATGTGCTAATGTAAGGGTATAGTTAAATGATTTCATCATCCAAGGGGTATTAGATACTGGATCATCATGTGCTAATGTAAGGGTATAGTTAAATGATTTCATCATCCAGGGGGTATTAGATACTGGATCATCATGTGCTAATGTAAGGGTATAGTTAAATGATTTCATCATACAGGGGGTATTAGATACTGGATCATCATGTGCTAATGTAAGGGTATAGTTAAATGATTTCATCATCCAGGGGGTATTAGATACTGGATCATCATGTGCTAATGTAAGGGTATAGTTAAATGATTTCATCATACAGTGGGTATTAGATACTGGATCATCATGTGCTAATGTAAGGGTATAGTTAAATGATTTCATCATCCAGGGGGTATTAGATACTGGATCATCATGGGCTAATGTAAGGGTATAGTTAAATGATTTCATCATCCAGGGGGTATTAGATACTGGATCATCATGGGCTAATGTAAGGGTATAGTTAAATGATTTCATCATCCAGGGGGTATTAGATACTGGATCATCATGTGCTAATGTAAGGGTATAGTTCAGCTCTAACCTCTCAGTGTTTGGTGGATAATGATGGATATGTAGTTGAAGATCCATCAATTCTTTTAGAAGCGACTCGCTTGCTGAGCCGGGGTTGCGGCGAGATTGTAGCCAATCGAGGTAGGGGATTCTACGACTCGGTTACGAGTTCAAATAAATAGAAGGTAGCTTCGACCATGTTCCTGGGTGCCTAGGCTACCCCTACCTCCACTCAAAGAAGCCCGCCACTTGGATGTTTCCTATACTTTTAGCTATAATACTTTTGGGAAAAGGGGGGGTGGGGATTTCTATGAGAATTTCACGGGGAGACCTATTAGAGTCTTAAATCGTAGTAGCCAGAATCGTGGTAGCCAGATCCACCAGCGCCAGTTAGTTTTGTGGTAGCCTGATCTATCAGTTCCAGTTAGTATTGTGGTAGCCTGATCTATCAGCTCCAGTTAGCATTGTGGTAGCCTGATCTTTCAGCTCCGGTTAGTATTGTGGTAGCCTGATCTATCAGCCCCAGTTAGTATTGTGGTAGCCTGATCTATCAGCTCCAGTTAGTATTGTGGTAGCCTGATCTATCAGCCCCAGTTAGTATTGTGGTAGCCTGATCTATCAGCTCCAGTTAGTATTGTGGTAGCCTGATCTATCAGCTCCAGTTAGTATTGTGGTAGCCTGATCTATCAGCTCCAGTTAGTATTGTGGTAGCCTGATCTATCAGCTCCAGTTAGTATTGTGGTAGCCTGATCTTTCAGCTCCGGTTAGTATTGTGGTAGCCTGATCTATCAGCCCCAGTTAGTATTGTGGTAGCCTGATCTATCAGCTCCAGTTAGTATTGTGGTAGCCTAATCTATCAGCCCCAGTTAGTATTGTGGTAGCCTGATCTATCAGCTCCAGTTAGTATTGTGGTAGCCTGATCTATCAGCTCCAGTTAGTATTGTGGTAGCCTGATCTATCAGCTCCAGTTAGTATTGTGGTAGCCTGATCTATCAGCTCCAGTTAGTATTGTGGTAGCCTAATCTATCAGCCCCAGTTAGGGTTGTGGTAGCCTGATCTATCAGCTCCAGTTAGTATTGTGGTAGCCTGATCTATCAGCTCCAGTTAGTATTGTGGTAGCCTGATCTATCAGCTCCAGTTAGTATTGTGGTAGCCTGATCTATCAGCTCCAGTTAGTATTGTGGTAGCCTGATCTTTCAGCTCCGGTTAGTATTGTGGTAGCCTGATCTATCAGCCCCAGTTAGTATTGTGGTAGCCTGATCTATCAGCTCCAGTTAGTATTGTGGTAGCCTAATCTATCAGCCCCAGTTAGTATTGTGGTAGCCTGATCTATCAGCTCCAGTTAGTATTGTGGTAGCCTGATCTATCAGCTCCAGTTAGTATTGTGGTAGCCTGATCTATCAGCTCCAGTTAGTATTGTGGTAGCCTGATCTATCAGCTCCAGTTAGTATTGTGGTAGCCTGATCTATCAGCTCCAGTTAGTATTGTGGTAGCCTGATCTTTCAGCTCCGGTTAGTATTGTGGTAGCCTGATCTATCAGCCCCAGTTAGTATTGTGGTAGCCTGATCTATCAGCTCCAGTTAGTATTGTGGTAGCCTAATCTATCAGCCCCAGTTAGTATTGTGGTATCCTGATCTATCAGCTCCAGTTAGTATTGTGGTAGCCTGATCTATCAGCTCCAGTTAGTATTGTGGTAGCCTGATCTATCAGCTCCAGTTAGTATTGTGGTAGCCTGATCTATCAGCTCCAGTTAGTATTGTGGTAGCCTAATCTATCAGCCCCAGTTAGTATTGTGGTAGCCTGATCTATCAGCTCCAGTTAGTATTGTGGTAGCCTGATCTATCAGCTCCAGTTAGTATTGTGGTAGCCTGATCTATCAGCTCCAGTTAGTATTGTGGTAGCCTGATCTATCAGCTCCAGTTAGTATTGTGGTAGCCTGATCTTTCAGCTCCGGTTAGTATTGTGGTAGCCTGATCTATCAGCCCCAGTTAGTATTGTGGTAGCCTGATCTATCAGCTCCAGTTAGTATTGTGGTAGCCTAATCTATCAGCCCCAGTTAGTATTGTGGTAGCCTGATCTATCAGCTCCAGTTAGTATTGTGGTAGCCTGATCTATCAGCTCCAGTTAGTATTGTGGTAGCCTGATCTATCAGCTCCAGTTAGTATTGTGGTAGCCTGATCTATCAGCTCCGGTTAGTATTGTGGTAGCCTGATCTATCAGCTCCAGTTAGTATTGTGGTAGCCTGATCTATCAGCCCCAGTTAGTATTGTGGTAGCCTGATCTATCAGCCCCAGTTAGTATTGTGGTAGCCTGATCTTTCAGCTCCGGTTAGTATTGTGGTAGCCTGATCTATCAGCCCCAGTTAGTATTGTGGTAGCCTGATCTATCAGCTCCAGTTAGTATTGTGGTAGCCTGATCTATCAGCTCCAGTTAGTATTCTGGTAGCCTGAACTATCAGCCCCGGTTAGTATTGTGGTAGCCTGATCTATCAGCCCCAGTTAGTATTGTGGTAGCCTGATCTATCAGCCCCAGTTAGTATTGTTGTAGCCTGATCTATCAGCCCCAGTTAGTATTGTGGTAGCCTGATCTATCAGCCCCAGTTAGTATTGTGGTAGCCTGATCTATCAGCCCCAGTTAGTATTGTGGTAGCCTGATCTATCAGCCCCAGTTAGTATTGTGGTAGCCATTGGCCCTCCACCTACATGCTCGGACCTCCATCTGCTACAAGTCCTCCACATTATCTAATCATCTAAGCCAGGGGCGGATCAAGATTGCGCAGGGCCCCTGGCTGCAATGCCACCTGGGGCCCGGACCAGCCACCTTTATTTAAAATATAATAAGTTTGTGGCCCTTAAATCATTGGGGGCCCCTGGCTTTAGCCCAATCAGCACCCCCCCCTTTAATCCGCCATAGATCTAAGCCTTGGTCAGCTGACGCGTCCCTGCCTCTGGGTTGCTAGATTTCTTTCTGTCCGTAAATTATTTTTGTTGCTCGCAGTACACTCGAAGCGATGTTTCTAGTTTGTTTGCAGTTTGTATCATTTTAAAACATTTGGCCGGACATATATTTTAAACATCGTTGTAACATTCTCGCTACATCCTCGTCTCACAGATGTGCCAGTACATAGAGTCAATAGTGTCTCGTCTCACAGATGTGCCAGTACATAGAGTCAATAGTGTCTCGTCTCACAGATGTGCCAGTACATAGAGTCAATAGTGTCTCGTCTCACAGATGTGCCAGTACATAGAGTCAATAGTGTCTCGTCTCACAGATGTGCCAGTACATAGAGTCAATAGTGTCTCGTCTCACAGATGTGTCAGTACATAGAGTCAATAGAGTCTCGTCTCACAGATGTGCCAGTACATAGAGTCAATAGTGTCTCGTCTCACAGATGTGCCAGTACATAGAGTCAATAGTGTCTCGTCTCACAGATGTGCCAGTACATAGAGTCAATAGAGTCTCGTCTCACAGATGTGTCAGTATATAGAGTCAACAGAGTCTCGTCTCACACATGTGCCAGTACATAGAGTCAATAGTGTCTCGTCTCACAGATGTGCCAGTACATAGAGTCAATAGTGTTTTCATGACGGGTGTTTAGGCTTAAACTTGTCTAGAATTCAAATAGGGTGGTGTCAATTTAAAAAAAATAATGTTTTAGAACCCCTGCATTAGATGAATTAAAAGAACACTTCAAACACATGAATTAGATGAATTAAAAGAACACTTCATATAAATGAATTAGATGAATTAAAAGAACACTTCATATAAATGAATTAGATGAATTAAAAAAACACTTCACACAAATGAATAAGATGAATTAAAAGAACACTTCACACAAATGAATTAGATGAATTAAAAGAACACTTCACGCAAATGAATTAGATGAATTAAAAGAACACTTCACACAAATGAATTAGATGAATTAAAAGAACACTTCACACAAATGAATTAGATGAATTAAAAGAACACTTCACACAAATGAATTAGATGAATTAAAAGAACACTTCACACAAATGACCTCAAATCTGAAGTTGATAGTTAATCTTCACTCTTCGTGGGTGCCACATTAATTTATTAATCTGGAACTTAAAGTGGACAAACAGTCCAGTTGGAATCCGTACAATTCAATCTTAAGGGTGTGATCAGGAGTTGACGGCTGCAGGCACACACCGTAGCTCTTAGTGCGCAATGTTAGTCAGGTTATTTTAGATTAAGGTTGGGTGATTCGTTATGTCAATGAAATTCTGAGTTCGGTTATTTTAGATTAAGGTTGGGTGATTCGTTATGTCAATGAAATTCTGAGTTCAGTTATTTTAGATTAAGGTTGGGTGATTCGTTTTGTCAATGAAATTCTGAGTTAGGTTATTTTAGTGTAAGGTTGGGTGATTCGTTTTGTCAATGAAATTCTGAGTTGGGTTATTTTAGTGTAAGGTTGGGTGATTCGTTTTGTCAATGAAATTCTGAGTTGGGTTATTTTAGTGTAAGGTTGGGTGATTCGTTTTGTCAATGAAATTCTGAGTTGGGTTATTTTAGTGTAAGGTTGTGTGGTGGTTTAGTCAGTGAAACAAGCGGTAGACAGACGGTTTAGTCAGTGAAACAAGCGGTAGACAGACGGTTTAGTCAGTGAAACAAGCGGTAGACAGACGGTTTAGTCAGTGAAACAAGCGGTAGACAGACGGTTTAGTCAGTGAAACAAGCGGTAGACAGACGGTTTAGTCAGTGAAACAAGCGGTAGACAGACGGTTTAGTCAGTGAAACAAACGGTAGACAGACGGTTTAGTCAGTGAAACAAGTGCTAGACAGACGGTTTAGTCAGTGAAACAAGTGCTAGACAGACGGTTTAGTCAGTGAAACAAGTGCTAGACAGACGGTTTAGTCAGTGAAACAAACGGTAGACAGACAATTGTTTAATTGTCCTCGAGTGTTGGTACTGACAGCGAAACCAAAAACAAGCGGGGGGGGAGGGGGGAAAGTTCTCGAAGCATTTCTGCTGAAAGGTTGTGTTAAATATTTGACAAATACATAACGAAGATATTCTTACTTCAAAAATAATAATATTGTTTCGCATTTCTTAACATTAAAGAAAATAAAAGTAATTTTTTTTAAAAACATTTAAAAACCTTTGGTCAAGTGGCGAGGAGGGCAGTCACCCTGGGTCCTAATCGTCTTGAGATAGGACTTTAAAAGAGGACGTAACTTTTTTTTTAAGTTAAATTCATGGCTCTGGTTTACTATACATTTAAAGAACGGCATACGTTATTTCATAAAACAAATTTAATATTATTTTTTTAATTATACATTTAAACATGTTTGTATCAAATTACTCAAGCAATATTGGTAAAAACCGATCCTATGATCCCCCCCACACCCTATATCAGTGGCGTATAAATCTACACATTTTGTGGCCATGTCCCCTCCCTGTAAAACAAATGTGCAGTAAGTCGGGTAATGTGCGCACGCTCGCTCACACACACACAATACACACACAATACACACACAATACACACACACACACACACACACACAACGAAGAATAAAAACGAACCTACTGGGGAGGACACCCACTCCGTCTTACACTTTCTCCGTTCGCGCAACTATCACATCAT
>CALYLW010000227.1:688010-754560 GCA_944989445.1 Ampullaceana balthica | reverse complement strand
TTCTTATATCGTCAGAGGATTTCTCAAAGAACAACCTTTTTGTTTTTCTTCTTCAGGTAATATAACCTCAAGCTCTAGTCAAGGTGGACAGGCGTCCGATACCTTCAGCGCGAGGCAAGCCAGGACCTTTGACACGGAAAGATTTGACTGTACAGAGAACTTGACCAATGAACAGTGCCTCATCTTATTAATCAACAGGTTGATCAAAATGGACAACAGACCAGATCTAGAATAACCAACCCAGGATGATGTCAATGGACATGTATTACCCCAGCTGAAACAACTACATAATTCGATAGATAAAAGAACAATTTGAAAGGGGTGTTTGGAGTGACCATCATTTACGTTCAAGCTCAAATCAGGAAATTAACAGAGACGAATTTATACTAACGGCAGTTGTAGTTTAGGAAACTAAGACATAAGGGGCTGTTTTACTTGTGAAAATTATCACGTGACAGTTTTACTTTTGGAAATTAACACGTGACAGTTTTACTTTTGGAAATTATTACGTGACAGTTTTGCTTTTTGAAATTAACACGCCAGTACCATATAGAAACTTGTTAACGCTGCTTCACTTGCCCCATAGGCCAACATGGTCTGAAAAGGGAACTTTTACTTACTACTACTGTATTACTTTTGGAAATTAACAGGTGTCAGCAGTACTTTTGGAAATTAACAGGTGTCAGCAGTACTTTTGGAAATTAACAGGTGTCAGCAGTACTTTTGGAAATTAACAGGTGTCAGCAGTACTTTTGGAAAGTAACACACGGCAGTTATAATTACGAAATTAATACATGCGAGTTTTAACCCTAGTCACACAGGGATCTAACTAATTTAAATATCTTCTATTCTTAAACAAATTAAACTATAAAATAGTTGAATTTCATTTTTGTTTATATTGCTGTTATTGTTAATTGATAAATGAAACGGCTATATTCTATGTTTGAGTGTGGTCCCTTTGCTAATTATTTAATAATTCTTTAACCAAAAGTCGGATATAATCGTCTAAGAAATGTGGATTTTTAAGAAAAAAATTTAAAAGACATTTTCAAAGGAAAGGAAAAAATGCATTTGAAGAGAGCTTAGCGATTACATTTTTTGACATTCTTTTAACTATAAATAAAAACATTATTTTAATTGAAATTACTTACAATAATTTTTAATAATAAATTTTAAACTACAATTTGAGATTATGTTTGCTCTGTTACACCAAAGCATACATATTTAAATGTGGTCTAGTAATGTTATTTATAGCAGTGCTTCTCAAGGTGGTGGTCCGCGGACCGGTGCCGTTCCGTGGGCCATCCGCCGCCGGTCCGCAGCAGTTATCAAGAAAGGTTATAAAAATCTAATTATAATCCACCATTTCCATCCATTAATAATAACTATATAGAATGTGTTAATTTTTCGGCCATAAGCACGTAAAATGAAACAACAACAAAAAATAAAATAATTTACATTTCGCTACAATGTCATTACAGGGAAAATAGTGCACCGGTCCTTGGTGCAATGGAAAAATTCCGCCATACTAAAAAGTTTGAGAAACACTGATTTACATCATTAATATGGATAAATCCTAACATGGAAAATAACTTAACGTTGTAACAAAGATGGATGTTTGCTTGGGTCACTCATCAATTAAATGTACAACTATAGATTATTTGAGGGTTAGTGAATACATTGTAATTCTTTACAAAATATGACTTAACGTTGTAACAAAGATGGATGTTTGCTTGGATCGCTCATCAATTAAATGTACAACTATAGATTATTTGAGGGTAAGTGAATACATTCTAATTCTTTACAAAATACTAGGGTCTGTTCATTCTGTACAAGTATTACAAGTCACTAATGTTAATTATGAATAACAAGGACAAAGTTAGTCAGGCTTTTGAAAAAGGTCGGCGCCGTAGGCGCCCTAAAAAAAGTGCATTTTTTAATAAAATAAATAGATTTCAGCTGGAAACTTCCGTCATTTTTGACGGGTGTACGCTAGTTATATATCTAATATATAAAGCTCAGTTGGTGTTTATATCTTTGTATGTTTGTATGTTTGTATGTTTCACTTTTCGACTTTCTGTTAGACAATCACGGAAAAACCAAATGACGGACGGGGACCAAATTTGGCAGGACGGTTCCTTTTAACCTGAAGATGGTTTTAAGTTGGTTTTTGTAATTGTCCCTTTTGCCCGAATGCCGTAAATTAAATAATCAGAAAATGCAGAGACAAAGAATAAAAAATTTAACCTCATTTCTGTATTGAACAAATTTACGCGGACGTTCAAATGCCGTTCAAAGCGAGTTACTTTTGGTGACGTTTATTTTCCCCAATACTTTGTTTTCAGCGGTGCGCATTCAAAAAATATTATAATGTCTAATTACGGTGCGCAAATTTTCGTGTACGCTTCATAATTTGAGCTGTGTAGTACAAAGAATTGTCGTTTTCTTTACTGTACTATATATCAACATAAATAGTCAGAGGCGTCAATAGGGGGGGGTGCGGACTGCACCGGGTGACACCATCACAAGGGGTGACACCAACATGTAAAATTCTGTATGTTCCTGCTATTTGGCACTGGCAGACTCGGAGGAGGTCTATGGGGTAAGTCGTGAGGGGGTGACACCATGAGCAACCGCACTGGGTGACACAAACCATAGTGACGCCTTTGTAAAAAGTGAAACTGATGTGTGCACATAAAATCTTGAGATATTTAAGTTACTAGATCACAGCTTTCAGCACATTTAGATCTTAAGATAAGGCTGGAAATGACTTTAATTAAATCCGTTATATTAACTCGTGGCGTCTGCTTGATTGATTGCTTGATTGAGGCCTTGGTTGCCGAAAAAACTTTGATCGATTTTTAACCCACTTCCTCGTATGCTAGCGAGCTGATATTTTGCGGGCAGACTCGTGTCGATGATAAAAATGATGTATCAAAATTTCAGATCAATCGAATGTACAGTAATTAAATTAATGATTTTTTTATTATCTCTATTTATCTCTATGTAGCATTTTAAATTTTGTGCTAGAGTATCGCGTTGCGTATTATATTAAACGACCTTTTTAATTCTTTCCTGTTGACGCTGTGAGGTGCGTATTATATTGACGATACTTTTTAAAATATATTCTCGATCTGTAAATGCAAGTGCTGTTAATTGCTAATCTGTCTCGCTGTGCGCACTATGTTAAACATGTTTTTATAACCCTTTTCCCGTGATCAAATCGAGCTGAAATTTAGCAGGCAGACTATGGAAGTTTTTTTTTAATCCCTTATATTAACTTTACCGTCTTGTCTGCTTGTCGTGGTCTCTGTCGTTCGAGGCGGAAAAATAAAAGTCCAAAATTAAACACTTCCCGAGATGCCATCGAGCTGAAATTTTTCACATAGACTCGTGTCTCCTACCAATGCATCGTATCAAAATTCAGATCGATCGAATGAACCGTAATTAAGTAATTGCATTTTTAGTTTATCTCTATATAACTCTATGTCACCGTCTGCTTTGTTTACAATCACGTGTCACTTACTTGAGTTCACGCAAGCCATTGATGACCGCACCTCCCCCACCTCCTCCGGTTTTACAGCAAGGGGAGATTAGTCGGTTTCAGTCTGTAAATGTTTGTTGCGTTTGAACATAATCAATACTTTTAGTTATGTCCGATATTTAAATATAAGTGATTTATAGTCAAAAGTTTGTTTTTATGGGGCTGTTTTTTTTTAAACTTTAAATCGTTTATATTTTAGACATAACTAAAATTTTGGATTTTTGCATTGTCATTCGATGCGTATGGGGCCGTCCATAAAGTACGTCACGCTATTTTTGACCATTTTTTAACTCCCCCCTCCCCCCGTCACAAACTGTCACAAATCTTAGACCCCCCCCTCCCCAAAGTACGTCACACTTTGAACAAAAATGTTGTTTTTTATTAACAAAATAATTAAAATTTTATATAAAACACGTGACGTCACACATGACCGGAACCTCCCTCCACCCTGTCACAAAAATGTCACACTTTCTTACATCCCTCCACCCCCCCTCTGGAGTGTGACGTACTTTATGGACATTCTTTTAGTTATGTATCGTATATAATACTAGCAGACCCGTCGTGCGTTGCAACGATTGCAGTAAAAAGGAATACATATATAGATAAAAAAGAAATTACTTTAAGGGTCACCGGGCCCATCAGTTTAACATATCAGGTTCGAAAATCTGTTCATTTTCATTACAAATATATAAATATATTTATCTGTATTGCTCAAGATCGTGTAAACTTGAATGGGGAATACAATATACTAAAAGTTTAGTAAAAACACATTTAGGGCCCCCAGCCCCGAGGAAAAGGACATTAAGAGTTCAGTGCCCTATAGTAATTTAATATAGGCTCTTAAGTTTTTATATTCCAAGTTTGGTCCAAATCCAGTTATTTTCTCATATCTAACAATTAAACTAATTTTTATTTAGCTAATATAAGAAAAACATACATTAAGGGGCCCTCGGGCCCATTTGGTTCAAGATGTACATTTTGAAAACCTTTTCATTTAAATTCAGTTTCATCATGGATATATTTCACAAAATCGTTAAAAACTGAGTGGGAAATAATATCTTAGAGTATACAAAAAAAAGAAGAAATTTGAGGCCCCCGGCCCAATAGATGTAAGATGTAAATTTCAAAATGCTGTTCATTTTTATTTCGGTTTCATCATGGATGTATTTCTCAAGAACGTTAAAAATAGAATGACAAATAATATCTCAAACATATTTTAAAAAAAGACATTTGGAGCCCTCAGCCCTGAACAATTGGACATTAGAAGTGCAGTGCCCTTTGTTATTTTAATGTGTGCTACCAAGTTTTTATATACAAAGTTTGGTTAAGATCTATTCATTTACTCAGTAGCTAATTTTTATATAGCTCATATAAGCAAAAACCGACATTAAGGGCCCCAGGGCGCATTTAGTGCAAGATGTCAAGTTCAAAACACATGTTTATTTCAATCAATTTCATAGTGGATATATGTATCTATATTTCTCAAGATCTTTAATAATTGAATGGAGAATAAAATCTTAAACGTTTGTGAAAAAAGACATTTTGGGCCCCCAGCCACGATGAAATGGACATTAGGAGTTCAGTGCCCTATAGTATTTCAATAATGGCTACCAAGTTGTTATATACAAAGTTTGGTTAAGATCCATCAATTTACCTTACTAGTTAACGCTTAAAGTAATTTTTATATAGCTCATATAAGACAATAAATCATATTATGGGCCCCTAGCGCCCCATGAGTGTTAAATTTTGCAAAAAAAAGTTGTCAGGACCATCCCAGGAGCGTACTCAAAAGTTTCATGGCAATCAGATGAATGGTTCAGTCAGCTATAAAGGACATGCATGCATACATACATTCATACTTTCATTTTTATATTAATAGATATAAGTAAAAAAATACATTAAGGGACCCCCGGGCCAATTTGGTTCAAGGTTTTCATTTTGAAAACCTGTTTATTGAAATTCAGTTTCATCATGGATATATTTCTCACGATCGTTAAAAATAGAATGGTTACTAATATCTCAAATATATACGAAAAAATACATTTGGGGCCCCCGGCCAAATCGATGTAAGATGTACATTTCAACATGCTGTTCATTTTAATTCAGTTTAATCATAGATATATTTCTCAAGAACGTTAAAAATAAAATGGCAAATAATATCTCAAACATTAAATAAAAGACAGTTGGGGCCCCCAGCCCTGAAGGATTGGACATTAGACGTGCAGTGCCTTTTTTATTTTAATATGTGCTACCATGTTGTTAGAGACAATGTTTGGTTAAGATCCATCAATTTACCTAATAGCTAACGCTAAAAGTATTTTTATATAGTTCATATAAGAAAAAATCATATTATGGGCCCCCGGCGCCCCATGAGTGTTAAATATTGCAAAAAACGTTGCCAGTTACCATCCCAGGAGCGTACTCAATAGTCTCCAAAAGTGTCATTGCGATCGGATGAATGGTTTAGTTAGCTATAAAGGACATGCATACATACTTTGATTTTTATATATATAGATAAAGGATTTATAGTAAAAAATGGTTTTTTACGTTTTTTTTTATTTTACGTAATCTCGAAATATAAAAGCACCGGCTGCTGTTCAACGAGGCAGTTATAAGGTTCGTGACACATGGAGCAATCCTCAATTTCCGCCCCCGAACTAACAGTGTGACCCCAAGGGAAAGCCCAGTCGACGATAATCAGAGTTGTGCCCAGTGGCGTAGCTAGAACTTTTGCCACCCGGGAGGTCTCCAATTTGCCGCCCTTTTAGGGGCCGTACATAAATGACGTCATGCGCCTGGGGGGGGGGAGTCATACATTTTTGACGATGTGTGACGAGGGGGTGTGTTTAAGAAATCTGACGTCATGTCAAAACGCGCAACTTTAACTAAAATTTCCCCTTAAATATTTGATCACTGTGTCACTGACACTTTATTTAATGACGTTTATGTGAAACGAGTAGTTACGATATTAGAGTGCAGCCTTACACTAAAAAATTACTTAATTTAAATGACAAAAATTTGATTTGAAACATGCTCATTTTCAAATGGGAATTACGGCTTTTAAGGTGAGGGTGTCAAAGCTTTGTGACGTCATATTGAAGAAGTGGTCTAAGTTTTGTGACGACGTGTGACGAAAAAGGGGGGGGTGAAAAATCAGCCAATATCGCGTGACGTCATTTATGGACGGCCACAGTATATTATATGATGGTTTTTATAAATTAATAAACATGAATAAATAATTGTAATTGAAACGAAGTAAAGGTGGGGAACATGTTTACCACTGCATGTCCATATTTATGTAAGCAGTAATTAAAGAGGCCGAATAGATGATATACCTATAAATACACATTTAGAAAAATACACGATACTTTTTTTAAGCCACAAGAAAGTTACTGAGCTCGCAGCCCCATGAGACAAAACATATTCCAAATTTAAACCCACAAAAACATTACCAAAGAAATTGTATACATTAGTATGTAAACATTTTTTGATTTTACTTATACATTTACTTTCCTAACTTTCATAATAAAAAATCGGGTCTTATGCTATCAAAATTTAAATTATTTGTCATATCTTGTTCTATAGGCAATATATTGCAAGATTTTGTTGTCTTAAATCGCTCATTGTGGAACGAAGATAATTTTTTTATCAACTTCAGTTTGGAGAACTACCAGCTACACTGGTAGAATTTCTTGAAAAAATTCATAGCAAAATTACAATGTTGGGTACATAATTTTCCAATCTATACTGTTGAATAAATTTTAATAGATCAAGGGGGCCTTTTCCCCCGTTTTTATAACATGTTTCTTCTTGTAGTGTAGGTACAGCCATAAAAACCTGGATCCTTTTTCTTTCAATATTGAATTGTTCTTTATCAATGTCAATAAAGTAATTTATTTGATGTTCAAATGCTTCATTTAGTAGGTTACATGGTATTGTATACGAATATTTTCTTGCAAGGACATGCAACTCATCAAAGCGTTCTTTTATAATTGCATCCATGGATAAAAACATTTCTAATTGTACTTCTTGTTCTAAAGATAGAACCACGTCTTCTGAATTTTCCCCTCACATATTTTTTTATCCTTCTAACTCCGCGTTCAGTTGATATCTCCAACTCTTCACAAATTGTTTGGCTAATATAACAGCTTTTTCTATTAGAACATCTCTTTGTTCCGTGAAATGGATTTGCATACTTTAAAAATATACGGGTTTCCATAAATTGAGATAACACAGAAAAGAAAAAGATTGCATTGAATTGAGTAAAATTCCAGCATCTGATCTCGTTTTACTAGTTACTTCTTCAGATGTCAATTTTTCCAAGACGCTTGAAATTTTAAAGTATGTCTTTTAAAAAATGTATTTATGCCTATTGTGGTGTTTATTAAAGGTGAAATTTGAATATTTTCGTATTCTTGTCATAAATCTTAATGATTTTCAATAAAATAGACGAATTCCAATTATTTACACATTGCTTTAATTGGATAGGCTTAAAATTTTTAATGAACAACCGTATTTTAATGAAAAGCACAAATTATGTGTGCTACTTTAATGCAATAAAAACAAAATAAATTTAATTTTTAATAACTTACCTTACAATAATTTTCTGAAAACTGAAACAGTTATATAAATTACTACTTGCAACAATGTTCCCTCTAAGGTTCTTTGGTCCATGCGCAAAGTAAAAAATCTCGTGTGCAAAATTGCACAGAAACTATTTTTTGAGATATATTTTTACAAAGTTTACTGCGCGGAAATTCTAGACTGCCGCGCAGCTTAAAGGGGACAATGCTCGCAAGTTTAACACAATATTTGAACCACAATGCCATATAGGTACTTTTTCGCGCATCATTCTGCGAATGTCAAAATTCCACGCAAAAACAGTCGTGGCAATATTAATAGCACATATCATTCGGCCCAGCGGTGATGTGTTTTTTTTTGGGGTGAGTTTTCTTATAAAAGCGTTATCTGTGACGTATACCGCTTAATTTTCCAAACAAATCGATACCTTTTTTGAGCGATTTAAAATGTGTGAACGGTTTTAAGTTAGTTATAACATCAACTATGTAATCAAAAAAATGTTGTGCGAGTCCGTTATTTAAGACCCGAAAGTACGAGTCTTTTTGTTTCACTCGGGTTTTCCCCCTTCAAAAGAAAAAGGATGGTTGTCGGCAATGGTTGTACTTTTAAAATGCCCTCAAATGCCTCCCCTAAATGTGTGCCAACCGGGGCGGACCGCCCCCTCCGCCCCCCCCCCTAGCTACGCCACTGGTTGTGTCTAGATGTAACAGAATTAAATTACAGGGTGACCCAAAGGGAAAGCCCAGTCGACGATAATCTAGATTTCGCATTTGTGCCTAGATTAAACAGCCTCCCTCTGGACCGATCAGACTTTGTTTTATTGGTACTACAATGATTGGATGATGTCGTGAAATAATTCATTGGTTTACATTTATTTGTTTTAAGGTCTGGTGATAGACTGATGGTAAGCTCATGAGTGTTGGATGATGTCGTGAAATAATTCATTGGTTTACATTTATTTGTTTTAAGGTCTGGTGATAGACTGATGGTAAGCTCATGAGTGTTGGATGATGTCGTGAAATAATTCATTGGTTTACATTTATTTGTTTTAAGGTCTGGTGATAGACTGATGGTAAGCTCATGAGTGTTGGATGATGTCGTGAAATAATTCATTGGTTTACATTTATTTGTTGTAAGGTCTGGTGATAGACTGATGGTAAGCTCATGAGTGTTGGATGATGTCGTGAAATAATTCATTGGTTTACATTTATTTGTTTTAAGGTCTGGTGATAGACTGATGGTAAGCTCATGAGTGTTGGATGATGTCGTGAAATAATTCATTGGTTTACATTTATTTGTTTTAAGGTCTGGTGATAGACTGATGGTAAGCTCATGAGTGTTGGATGAAGTCGTGAAATAATTCATTGGTTTACATTTATTTGTTTTAAGGTCTGGTGATAGACTGATGGTAAGCTCATGAGTGTTGGATGATGTCGTGAAATAATTCATTGGTTTACATTTATTTGTTTTAAGGTCTGGTGATAGACTGATGGTAAGCTCATGAGTGTCGTATATGGCTTTAAATATGTGTTGCGGAAGGATAGAAGGTCCATTATTAAGGCGAGTCACACACACACAAACACAGGCACGCTAACACGCACGCACGCACACGCGCACACACACACACACACACACACACACACACGCACAGAGACAAACTCTAATCGCGGTGCAACGGTACCGTCCACCAGGCTAAATCTAAAATCATTCAAATGCTCCCACATCCAACCGCCACAACAACAAATAGCCATCCCCCAACCAAAGCAAATTTCAGCTCGATGGCATCACGGAAAGTGGTTCATTTTTAAATCCCTTATATTAACTTCACCGCCGGTCATCTCTCTCTGTCTTGGGCGGGCGGAAAAAGAAAAGTCAAAAATGACCCACTTCCCATGATCTGATCGAACTGAAATTTGGCACACGGACCCGTCTGACCTAACAATGCTTCGTATCAAACTTTCAGATCGATCGAACGTACCGTAATTAAATTAATGCATTTTTAGTTTATCCTTATATGAGGTATGTAATTTAAATTCACGGTTTGTTATTGTTTTTTTGCCACGTGAAATTTTGAGCTGACGCATTGAGGCGACCCAACGAAGCGACGGGCGCTTTTGTTTACATTTTACGTGTCACTCTGAGCTCGGTCAAGCGAATCGGTGACCAGACTTTTCCCCTCTCCCCCCCACCCACCCCTCCCCCCACCCCTCCCCCCCACATAGGGTTATGATGCAAAGTTGAGTTAAGACAGATTCAGTCTGTAAATGTTTGAAAATAATCAATACTGTTAGTTATGTCTCATATATAAGGGATTTATAGTCCAAAACTTTGTTTTTACGGGTTTGTTTTATTTACTTTTGTTTTTCCGCCCGATCGAAGAGATTACGACAGACAGAGAGAGAGAGAGACAAGATTTCGAAGTTAATATAAGGGATTTTAAAATAACCCACTTGCCGTGATGTTATCGAGCTGAAATTTTGCACATAGACTCCTGTCACCTAACAATTCATTGTATCAAAATTGCAGATCGATCGAACGTACCGTAATTAAATTAATGCATTTTTAGTTTATATCTCTATAACTATATGTAGCAGTCTGCTTTTGTTTAAATCTCACGGGTTCACTTGAGTTAACGCCAGCCATCGATGACCACACCTCGTGATCTACACCGAGGGGAGTTCACTCATTTTCAGTCTTTAAATGTTTGTCGCGTTTGTAAATAATCAATACTTTTAGTTATGTCTCATATATAAGGGATTTATAGTCAAAAACTTTGTTTTTACGGGGTTGTTAAATTAATTTACTGTGAATATCTTTCATTTAAAAGTATCGGTATATTCGTCAGTCTTTCTTAGCTCATTGAGATTTTTTATATGTTTCTTATTTATTTCAGTTTTATAATCTTCGAATTCAAGTGACATTTGGTACAGTAATTTACGAAAAGATTTTTTAATGCCCCACCAAATTATTCAAAGGGGTCGTCCATAAATGACGTCACGCAATTTTCACCGATTTCCCCCCCCCCTCGTCACGCGTCGTCACAAAAAGTTAGACCCCCCCTCCAATAATACGTCACAAAGCTTTGACCCCCCCCCCAAAAAAAATAATACAAACAAACAAACAAAAACCAACAAAAACACCCCTACCTTATTTTCTATTTGAAAAATGAGTATGTTTCAAATCACTTTTTAAATCCTTTATATCAGTGTTGTCCAACCGAAAAATCGTTCACGGCACACTAAACTGGTAAAAAATTTGCGCGGCACACCTCACAAAAAAACAAGATATCAGTGTCTATTCAAAAGATGTTTCATAATTAATGAGATACTTGAGCGTTTTCTTTGGAGCAGATGAGCTCAAAACGCGGCTCATCGCTGGATAAGCAACACGCAATACTCTTCATTTCTCCTGCTCATCGATTTGCATTGCCCAGAGCTGTTGGATGTCGTCGACTTCCGCAAAATACTCTTTAATTTGATTGTCCAAATCTGTCAAAATGTCAGCAATCCGACGTCCCGATCTTCTGGTGAGACTGTGGAATCTTATTTATTTTTTCAACAGCGTCGGGTCCCAACTCCATAGTCTCAACTGCGATTCGTAAAGATGGCAATATGATTGTCTCAGCGTCCAAATGGGATTTCTTTTGTTTGACCAAAAGATTTCTCAATTTTATAGCTTGCTAACTGAGCTTTGACAGGAATTGTGGAAAATGTCTTCATTATTTTTTATTGCTGCTCTAAGTTGGACCGAATGGATGCGAAATAACTTTTCTGCTTGTCTTTCAATCCTGGATGATTTGATTTCAAATGCCGCTTCAGTTTACTGGGGTTCATTGACTCGTTGGACAATGCCATGTTACAATTAAGACAAAACGGAAGAGAATGATCATTGGCACATTGTATGAAATCATACTCAAGATATTCCTCGTGATATTTCCGTTTGGTAAAATTCTTCTTGGATTTCGCAGCTCTCTCTCTCCATTTTGATGCTCACTGGAATCCTTCTGGCTGCTCTTCAAAAAATTATCCATAGTCTCTGTAATTACAAGTTTTTTTAAAAAGTGAACAGCAGGAAAGGGTTTTTATTTACTTACAACAGATATTTATTCCCAATGGAGGAGAGAAATTTTGTAGCTTTCAAGAGATTCTCACAACCAGAACAATACAAACATGAAACGTTTTTATTCAATTCTTTTACGGTTAAGGATATTTTTTTTCAAAACTTGAAGGTTCGAAAAGCCTAGCAATTTAAGGTATTTTTGAAATCTTTCGTGGCACACTAACGTTTTCTCGCGGCACACTAGTGTGCAGCGGCACACCGTTTGGACAACACTGCTTTATATTAACTCGTGATGTCTGCACCCTTGATTGCTTGCTTGTCGCCAAAACTTTTGATCGATTTTTAACCCACTTGCTCGTAAGCTAGCGAGCTGAAATTTTGCAGGCAGTTTCGTACCGATAATAAAAACTATGTATCAAAATTTCAGATCGATCGCATGTACCGTAATTAAATAATTGATTTTTTATATTATTTTATTTATTCCTATGTATCATGCTATTTTTTGAGATAGAGCGTCGCGGTGCGTATTATATTGAACAACCTTTCTGTCGCGCAATAAGGTGCGTATTTTATTGACAACACTTTTTATAAACATATTCCTGATCGGTGCGCATTATATTAAACATGTTTTACGACACAACTTCAATTTTGTATTTTTGGATGGTCTTGCGCTGCGTATTATAATGAACATTCTTTTAGTTACGTCTCGTACATAAAGGATTTATAGTGAAAAACTTGTTTTTTTACGGTTTTTTTATTTATTTGTTATTTAATTATTTATTTAGTGTATGTCTACATTGTAATATCGTAATAAGCGTGAAGCTATGTAAAACGGCATTAAATAAATTGTAAGCCAGTGCTTCTCAAACTTGTTCGTATTAGACGACCGGCATGTATTTTTTTAATGCATTTCACCAGGTACCGGTGCATTCTTTGCCCGCTTTTGACGTGATTTTCCATGTACTGACGTCATAGCAAAATGAGCCCCTACATGGCTTAAAGCCCTATAACATTAAGTATGAATTCGGCTTGTTTTATATAATATTTTTTTTTAAAATTGTTTAGTTGCCAAGGCATAGCAAGACAGCTAACGAAAAATGCAGCGGTAATGTCAAAAACCATTTGATGTGATTAACCTTCGCGATTAAGCGTGCGAATAATAATAATAATAAATTGATAATTTATATAGCGCTGTATCCCAGTAAGGAACTGACTATGTGACTATTGATTTTACAAGGATCATTTCATTGTTGATAAACCAAGAATATATATTTACAAGACGATTCCTCAAATTGATTTCAATCTTATAATGACAGTTTTCCAGCCATGTATATGCACATCAGCATTTGATTAAAATTACCACATTGATATCAAATCTCATGTTTTCTACAAATTAATTGGTATGCGCTGGAAGAGGAATATGGCGAGTACTGTACGAACCCCACATTTGTGCAGGAAAGTAGGGTGTCATCTTGTGCGTCGCAAAATACATTAATACTGCAAGTTGAAGACTGAAAAATACTATGACATTAATAAAATATCCAATACTATCATAACTTTTACTCAGAAGCTCACGAGTTGTTTGTTTTTTGTTTTTTTTGGTTGTATGGACGAGGAGGCGTGTTTAAATTGTTGCATTCTCTTGTGGAATTTATAAACTAATGAAAAATACATGGCTACGGCTATCGGGCGATTTAACCGAGGGGTCTGTTAACAGCGGTAAATTTTCTCATTTGGGGTAAAAAGGGAACTCTTGACGTTTGACCAAAAACCAATCGGACAATTATATAAAACTTAAAACGTTTATAATTGTATCAAATAGATTCCCCCACACACCCCCACCCACCAAAATTTAAAAAAAAATAATTTGATATTCCGTGTCGTTTTGACTTAAAATATCTATACATAATCCTATTGAAATCATTTGTACACACTTGTCATGCTTGTAAAACTCACCAGTTGCATTTTCGGGGGGGGGTGCTAACGTCGCTCCCCCAAATCCCCGAGTCATGTGAGCAGGACCTAGAGTCTGAGGAGGGGGGGGGTAACGCACACAGAAACGTGTATATTTAGGGGTAAGGGCAAAAAGGTTCGCCGACTACTGCCATGAGACAACCGAACGGAGCGGCGGTGACATCACAAATGCTTTAATGTCAACATCAAACGACGCAGGGTAACAATTTCATACATTCTCATCAGTTCTCAAACTTAAGGATTATAATTAGATTTAATTTTCAATTTCTAGATAACTTACGCCGACCGGCGTCTGATGGCCTACCGACCGGCACTTTGAGAAGCACTGATTTTTAAAAAAATAAAAAATCATCCTTAAATAAATTTTAAGTGACCAAATATTTCAGTGGAAGTTTTATTTTAAGTTACCCTTTTAATGTGACGTCACATTACTTCAACCCCCCTCCCCCCTCGTCACAAAAGTGTGACCCCCCTCCCCCCTAGGTGCGTGACGTCATTTATGGACGGCCCTAAACTCTTTTGCAACTTCCACTTGAACAATCAAAGTACGGTTAGTAAGGCTGTGTAAGGGGTAAAAATAAATATTGGTGCTAAAATAGCTTTCCATTCAATTTATCAAATGAACTCTGTTGTAAATCCATATGTTTTTATCTCAAGTTCTTTGCTCCTCGGTAATTCGCTGAGCCGATATGAACTATCCTCACTTACTAATATATGTAATATGTGGTTCAGCTTTCGCCCTGTATTTATTCCGATTGACTTTTCATTAGAACTAATCTATCTTTCCTTCATGAAACTCATACAAGGAAGGAAATTTGCTGTGCATTTTACAGGAGAAAAACACTAGCCGTCTTGAACATCGCTTCACCATTTGTTTTAAACTGTGGTTTATTTATTACCACGTTTTTATTAACTCGCTTTCGTTCCTGTTTGTTGGTTTGTTTGTCCAAGATTTTTTCAAATCTTCCAACGTAAGATTGAACCACTTCCGATGGTCCTAGAGATCTGAAAATTTTACCACAGATAGATCTTGGATGACAATGCATTGTATCAAAATTTCAGATCGATCGAATGTACCGTTATTAAATTATTGAACTTTTTAGTTTATCTATAGTCTATATATAAGCATCTGTACCGTCTGCTTTTGTTGACATCCGTGAGTTCACCCCGTGACCACATCACAATGTTTTTAAAACGTTGGGCGGGCGCTTGTGAGGTGTTTGGTAAAATAAATAGAGTTTTAAAAATATTTTTTTAAAAACCAGGTTGTTATAAGTGGACTACTACTATGGCATCCGTCCATCCTCATGGGATGATGGCGTTTCCTCCTGCTCCTCTACCCCCCTTCCCCTTTCTCCTGGCCCTTTTCTCTTCGCTCTTGACTGTAAGGGAAGCTTCCGCGACTTGGATGCCCTCGCGTACTTTAGCCCGCCAGGAGGTGCGCTCCTCAGCAATGGTTTCCCACGTTTTATGGTCTATCTGCGCCAGACTCATGTCTTTCTTGCAGACATCCTTGAAGCGCAAGCAGGGGCGTCCTCTCTTCCGCATACCAGTTGCCAGCTCACCGTAAAGCAGGGCTCTTGGAATGCGCTCCGAGTTCATCCTGCGGACATGTCCCAGCCACCGCAGGCGCCTCTCACTCAGGATTGAGTGCATGCTCAGCATATGACTCCTTCTGAGTACCTCGACATTCGTTATCTTGTCCTGCCACTTGATGTGCAGAATCCTGCGCAAGCATCGTAAGTGGAAGCTGTTGAGTTGCTTTGTTTGTTTGGTATAGGTCGTCCAGCACTCGCTGCCATAGAGGAGTGTGCTGAGCACGCAGGCCTGGTACACAGTGATTTTCGTCCTAGCAGTGAGCTGTGCATTGTTCCACACTCTTTGATTCAGCCTAGCCATTAATGATGAAGCCTTGCCGATTCTGGTTTCAATTTCCTTTTCCAGGGAGAGTGTGCTTGTGATGTTACTGCCAAGGTAGGTAAAATCATCGACGACATCCAAGGTGTTTCCCTCAATGGAGATTGCTGGGAAGCAGTCTGTTCCTTGTCTCATAATGTTGGTCTTTTTGAGGCTTATCGTTAGACCAAAATCCTTGCATGCCTCTGAGAACTTGTCGACCAAAAGTTGGAGACCTATCTCTGAATGTGAGGTAAGGGCTGCGTCATCCGCGAAGAGCAACTCTCTAATTAAAACATTTTCCACTTTTCTCTTTGCACGGGAGACGGCTGATGTTGTACAGATTTCCATCCGCCCTGGTATGGATGTTTACACCCTCGAAACAGTCCTCGAATGCATGACGCAGTAGCATCGAGAAAAAGATACCGAAGAGTGTTGGAGCCAGTACACAGCCCTGTTTGACTCCGCTACAAACTGGGAAGGGTTCTGAGGTGGCACCATCGAAGAGCACTGTGCTGTGCATATTGGTGTGGAAGGACTCGATGATGGAGAGAAGCCGCGGCGGGCATCCTATTTTTTCCAATATACGTAGCAGACCCTCGCGGCTGACCAGGTCAAATGCCTTTGTTAGATCTATGAAGGCAACGAAGAGGGCTTTCTGTTGCTCCCGACATTTCTCTTGTAGCTGACGGAGTGAGAAGATCATGTCCATTGTTGACCGGCCAGCCCGAAAACCGCATTGTGATTCTGGGTAGACATTATGCGCCAGAATTTGCAGGCGTGCAAGGATCACTCTGGCAAAAGCCTTTCCCACAATACTCAGTAAGGAGATACCACGATAGTTATTGCAATCGCTGCGATCTCCTTTGTTCTTATAAAGCGTGACTATTTTGGCGTCACGCATGTCCTGTGGGATGTGACCGCGTTCCCAGCAATCGCATATGAGTTCGTGCAGAGGCTTCAGTAGTGCTGGCTGGCCGTGCTTAAGGACTTCTGCAGGAATGCCATCGTTGCCTGGGGCCTTCCCATTTCTCAGATGATCGATAGCCCTACCAAGCTCCTCTATTGACGGTGGAGCATCAAGCTGATCTAGAACTGGTAGATCTGGTATTCTTTCTATGGCAGAGTCAGATACTACATTCTGTGTCGCATAGAGTTCTAGATAGTGCTCAGTCCATCGCCGCATCTGCTTGTCTCGTTCTGTGATCATCTCACCTGATTTTGTCTTGATTGGAGCTGACTTTGAAGTTGTGGGCCCAGTGGCCTTTTTTATGCCTTCGTACATTTGTTTAATATCTCCCTGTATCAGCAGCAGATTGAATGCTTTTGCATAATTCCACCCAATAAGTGTTAGCGCAAAAACGTGCAGTCTTCCGGGCTGTGTTTCTGGCATTTCTGAGACATTTCAGGGTGTCAGGTCCTGGGGAAGCTTTGTAGGCCAGTAGAGCTTTTCTTTTTGTCTCCGTCACGGGATTCATTGTAACCCAGTGGGCCTCAAACCAATCTGCATTTTTTCTTTCCTTCCTCCCGAGGACTGCAAGAGAGGTGTTGTAAATAGTGTCTCGAATATGGAGCCAATTCGCATCGATTTGTTCTGTCCCTATAGCATCATGCGGATTGGGGATTTCTTTCTGCGAGGTGTTGGCTTTAAGAGCTTGCTCAAGCTTTGTGTTAAGTTGATCACTTATCTCAGGGCAGTTGATATTCTGCGTGTTGATGCGAGTTTTACCCTTGCTCTTAGAGTGACACAATTTCTTTGGTATTAATTTGATTCTGCTTGCGACCAAAGAGTGGTCTGTGTCACAGTCGGCACTGTGGTAACTGCGTGTTTGGAGCACACTGGCCAGATCAGATCGCCTGGTGAGAACCAGATCAAGCTGGTGCCAGTGCTTGGAGCGGGGATGTCTCCAAGACACTTTGTGGATGTCCTTGCATTTGAAGAATGTGTTAGTTACACACAGATTGTGAGTACTGCATAGCTCGAGCAGTCGCTGGCCGTTGTTATTAATTTTACCAATGCCATGTAAGCCAATGCTGGTGGACCAGGCTTTGTGATCTGCACCTACCCTGGCGTTGAAGTCACCGAGGAGGTATAGACTCTCATATGTGGGAATATTTGCTACTGCGGAGTCTAGAGCCTCATAGAAGTTGTCTTTTAACTCTTCTTCGGAGCAGAGAGTTGGTGCATACAGGCTGAGGATATGGGCTGCGCCAGATGATGTTGAAAGTTTAATGCCGAGTATCCTCTCAGTGCCAAGTGCCGCCAGTTCAACGTATGACATAAGAGAGTTTTTTATGGCAAAACCGACGCCATGCTGCCTTGGTCTGTCTGATGGTAGTCCTTGCCAGACAAATGTGTAGTTGGCCTCAACCACTTTGCCGTTTTCAGCCAGCCTTGTCTCCTGTAGACATGCAATGTCGATGCCGAGACGGGAAAGTTCCCTGTCAATGACCGCTGTCTTCCTTATATCTTCCGCACATGAGGGGTCAGAGTTAAAACCAGTGCAGAGGGTTCTGACATTCCAGCTTGCTAAACGAAGTGCTGGTAACTTCTTTCTTATTTTTTCAGTTGGTGCTTGGGTTTATGGCTTGCTTGTTGAGTTGATCACTCTGAGCCCCATGCACCCAATGGGGCAGGCGAGCCATGACGGAACATCACCTTACTGGCTGGGGGCTGCCCAGCTTAAGGCGGGCGGTAGATGCTCAGTGAGACATGGCGATCTCTCCCACCGTCTGGAACGACCCCTGGCGCCTAGCTCTACGCCAATTGAGCAATGGCTTATAACCGGTAACTGCCGCTCCACGTGTTGTGTCTACGCCTTGCGGCGAAGCTGGAGTGACCTCTCCAGGATTGGGTCGAGGAGGTAGAGGGAAAAAAAAACAACAGGAGGCTACGATAGCCTAGGCAGAGCTTTAGAAAGACCAGCTGTTGCCCAGGCAGCAGGCCCTCTCTCTCCACACAGATGGTGATTCCAGGGGAACAGCTTAGCTGATACAACAAGTTGCCATCTGCATCGCAGGAGTTGCCAGAGATATAGCGCATCGCAATAAAACTGCCTAAGGGACTCCGTCTCCTGATTTTCTGTTAGGGTTTACTCCCTTAGTCTCTCCGTGAACAGGTGTGGCCGCGAGACAGCGGAGGTTTGAGATTGGAGTTTCCCTCTCCTAGATGAGCTACCTATCAAGGTTAACGAGCCCCATCTGCCCGAAAAGTGGACTAAAGAGAATAAAATAAATAGAAGTAAAAAAAAAGATTTTTAAAAACCACGTTTTTATTAGCGGACTAAAAAGAATAAAATAATTTAAAACTTATTAGTTCAAGTACTTTTATTTAATATGACTAAAAACGTGGGGCGGGTGTTTGGTATAAAAATTAAAGATGTCTAATTTAGAAGGCAAAAGAGAGATCTATAAGTGAGAGTATGAGTGAGCTGCATATGTTAAACCTCATAAGCGCCCGCCCCACGTTTTTAGTCATATTAAATTAAAGTATTTGAACTTATAAGTCTTAAATTATTTTCTTCTTTTTAGTCCGCTTATAAAAACGTCGTTTTTAAAAATCTTTTTTTTACTTCTATTTATTCTGATGATGTTTCTGCGCATTGAGGGATTTTGACTTCCGGGTGATATCCAACGCTTTCTCCCCCCCCCCGTCTCTCTCTCTCTCTTTCTCTCTCTCTCTCTCTTTCTCTCTCTCTCTCTCTCTCTCTCTCTCTGTGTGTGTGTGTGTGTGTGTGTGTGTGTGTGTGTGTGTCTGTGTGTTGAGTCGTGCGTGATATTTTGGGTTTACCCGTTTTTTTTATAAAATGAGCTTGCCTTATGACGAGCGAGTCAGCTAATTATTGATATGTCATGTTCTTTTTTTTTGATCTCGATTCATGTCAGTTTATAATTTTTATTTTTTAAATCATTTAATTTTTTGGAAAAATATAATTGTAATCCCTGCAAGGTTTCTTTTGTTAGATTTTTAAAAAACTCAAGATTAAACATTTTTAAAAATTTTAATTTTTCATTAATTATGTATTTTTGATAAATGTGTTAAAAACTTCTTGATATGCATACCTTTCTAAAAAGAAACGTGATTTTTTAAAATAATACAAATAAATTTTGAATTGTATTTATATTTTTCTTGATTTAAAAAAAAATTACCATTAGGGCCTACTCATATAATTATCTGAACTAAATATAGTTCTAGCCTAATACTGCGAGAGGGTCACAATTTTCACTACTTAAATAAAAAGGTCAACTATAAAATTAATGATTTAAAAAAAAACTTCAAGATCATCAGTTATATTTAGAAGTGCACCCTTATTTCTTAAAATATTTCTTTAAAATTCTAAATGTTATTAGAAATGTTCAAGTTCAATCTTTAAAAAATTAGTGTTGCCTTATTTATAAGAAATACTAAATAACTAGACGCCCCGCGGCGTAGCATACGCCACAGACTTGCTCATGGAGAGTGCAGAGAAAGTGGAGAAAGAACGGACATAAACTACAGCACGAAGAAATCAACACAACGCGAGTGGACGTCGGTTGGGGGGGGGGACTGCCGATTCATTGTTGGTTTCGAGACATTCGCACTTTGGTTATCTACCTGTCCACCACCCTTTATCACATTAGCTTGCCAACCATAAACTGTGATTGGCCGACCCTAGCGAGGGTCAGCCATGTTGGAAATATTAAATGTATAACATATAAACAGGGTATGAGTTAGCCTGACAGGACGTAACAAAACAGCGAACGTTTCGGCAAAGAGCCTTCCTCAACGAACAAATAGTACACAAATAAAACGAATATAACGAAATAATTTTTAAAAACTTAGCTGCGGTGAAATACAATTAGTCTAGTAGAGAACATTCGTTGAAAAACCTGGTAGCAGTCTCACCCCCATTATTTTCATGTTGGCAATAAAGGGGTGTATGTTGTTCGTCCGTCGATTCCACGAAGACCACTCTAGTCATCCGAGGGTTGATGGGACTGGCTCTGTTTGTGCGTGCGCAGAAGGCTGATGAGGCCGATCCTTGCACGGAAGGTTCGGGAACTGAATGGGCAAGGGACGAGTGGGGCATCTCCAGGAGTGTTGACAGCACGGGCCTTTCGGGCTTGCCTCTTCTTTTCTGCGGAGGTGATCCGGTTTGCCTCGCATGACTTGGCACCTTCGTGGATGGAAGAACGCCAGGTGGATCGGTCCATTGCAGCACGTTCCCACGTGTCTGGGTTGATGGCAAACGCTTTCAGTGAGGCTTTCATTGTGTCTTTGAAGCGTTTCTTTTTCCCACCGTGGGACCGCTGGCCATGCTGGAGCTCGCCATAGAAGAGTCTCTTTGGCATTCTCTCGTCTGGCATTCGGACCACGTGCCATGCCCAACGAAGCTGGGACTGCATCAGGAGGGTGAAGATGCTGGGGAGACCTGCCTTGGTCAGTACCGCTGTGTCTGGTATTTTATCCTGCCACTTTATGCCGAGGATCTTCCTGAGGCTTGTTGTATGAAAGTGGTTAAGCTTCCTAGCATGGTGCTGATACACAGTCCATGTTTCACACGCATATAGCAGTGTGGGAAGCACCACTGCCCTGTACACTTTCACCTTGGTCTGGATGGTAATGTCTCTTCTGTTCCAGACATTTGGATACAACCTGCCGAAAGTGGAGCTGGCTCTGGCAATTCTGACGCTCACTTCGTCATCGATGGTGACATTTTGCGACAGTGTGCTGCCTAAGTATGTGAACCGGTGCACTGTGTTGAGTCTCTGGCCGTTGACAGTGATGTTAGGCTCAACGTAGGGCCTTCCAGGCGCAGGCTGATGGAGGGCTTCAGTCTTCTTAGTGTTGATCGTCAGACCAAAGTTTGTGCAGGCGCTGGAGAACAGGTTAACGCTGCGTTGCATATCGGCTTCTGAAACAGCGTTGAGGGCACAGTCATCAGCAAACAGCAGGTCTCTGATGATGTCTGTCATACCCTTGGTTTTTGCATGGAGCCTCCGAAGGTTGAACAGTTTGCCATCTGTGCGGTACCTTAGGTTGACACTAACATCCTCGTCTCTGAAAGCCTCTGTCAGCATGGCGGAAAACATGAGGCTAAACAGTGTCGGTGCCAGGATGCTGCCCTGCTTGACCCCATTTGTGACTGGGAACGGATCAGAAGACTCTCCGCTGTTCTGAACTCTGGCCTGCATACCCTCGTGGAGTTGTTTCACCAAGACAATGAATTTCCTTGGGCAACCGTACTTGGCCATGATCTTCCACAGACCCTCTCTGCCTGCCAACGGTGTCAAAAGCCTTGGTCAGGTCGACATAGGTGGAGAACAGGTTGAAGTTCTGCTCCTGACATTTCTCTTGCAGCTAACTGGCAGCGAACACCATGTCGATGGTTCCGCGCTCTTTTCGGAATCCCCACTGACTTTCAGGCAGGAGTCCTTGGTCAAGGTGGACTGTAAGGCGGTTGAGCACGATTCTGGCAAGGATCTTTCCTGCAATAGAGAGCAATGATATGCCTCTGTAGTTGTCACAAGCCTGTCTACTTCCTTTTTGCTTATATAGATGTATGATGGAGGCATCTTTGAAGTCCAGTGGGATCGTCTCTTGCTGCCAAATCAAGAGAAATAGATGATGGAGCCTTTCAGTTAGGGCTGTACCCCCCTCCTTGTAGACCTCAGCTGGTATGGCGCCAGAACCAGGTGCTTTACCACTGGGAGAGAAGATAAATTGCTTTCTGGGTCTCGAGCAAGGTTTGGGGGGTTATCCAGTGCTTTGTTTGTGGGCACTTGGGGGAGACGATTGATGGTTTCGACGTTGATTGTCGAAGGGCGATTTAGGACGTTTTCGAAATGTTTGGCCCACCTCTTCAAGATCTTCTCTTTAAGGGGTAAAATAAAGGGGTAAAAGAACGGCCCAAACAGACATTTTTAACAATTAAAAAAAACAATGTTTTCGCTGGGGATTGAACCCAGGACCTTCCCCGTATGAGGCGGAGATGATAACCAGTACACTACGAATCTCACGTTATTCTGTGATGGTACAATGCAAGTGAACGCAAGAGCTTTGTTGCCACCCACTCCCACCCCCTTTTTTCACCCCACCACGCTTGCCAACAGTGATTAGTTGACCCCAGCGAGGGTCATTCGTCATGCTCAGTTGCACATACTTGCAGCTTGCATCGCATGGTCCCACCATGAAGAGAAATATATATACAGATTGTTAATCTTTTTCATATTGTATTAAAATCATTGGCATTGCTAGATTCGTGTTTTGTTTATAGTTTATTGAGCTAAACTTGTAGTGTTTTATTTTTAAAAATTGTTTCTCTTCTCGTTAACGATAACAGTAATACTATTAGTTTTATTGGTGTCCAAACTGAAACCGTTCAATTTTAAAATTGAAAAAAAAATGGGAAAAAAAGAACTTTCTTAAAATTATTTAAAATTTATAGCACAATGAAACTGTGCATTTGCGCGAGCAAATAAATTAATCATTTTCCAAAAATAATAAATAATTGCGTATTTTAAGGCGGTAATTCATTAGTTACTAAGTTGACATTAGTGGATAGATCTATAGGTATTTGAAATAAATTTAAATAAAGCCCAAATAGGCAGCCACGTAAAAAGTTAATAATCTGTTCCTACACTTTGTATTAATTTAAAGCCAAAAGAAAAGTTCCCTTTCATAAATAATATTTTTACTTACCATATAATAGAAATAAAGGCATAGTTAGTCTTTGTTTTTAAATTCCAAGTTTTCAAAATCACTATCGTAAGTATACATTATAACAATAATATTTGATATAAAATTATGATTATATAAGATGAAAGCCATTATTCATGATTAAATATATCATACAAAATAACGTTCCATAAAATCTGGCAAACTTTAGCAAATAAGCTGTACGCTATAACGTCATTTCCTTTCCAGCCAAGATGTCGCGGCGAGACGGTGCAATTTACGTGGGACGTCTATCAAAAAGTACTCGCACTAGAGATTTAGAGGAAATATTTGAGCCTTATGGAAGGCTCTTAAGATGCGATATCAAATATGGTTAGTACATTAAAACAACCACTAAACATTACTTAAGCTTAGCATTATGATTAGGTTGGAAATGATAATGCACAAAATCAAAATGGCTACCATACAACGCCATTCAGCCTGCTCTGCAAAATAACATATAGGCTTTGTATAGAATCTACCCCTTTTCAATTTTGGGAAAGATGCTCAGTGCTTTCTCATTGAACATGATGGATCCAATCAACCATTTTAAAGGACATATAAATTTATAGTTTATTATTTTATTTTTTTAATTTGAAAGATTACCAATATTAAATAATTACTAGACACTTTGGTAAAAAAAAATAACTTCAAAAAAAAACCAATTACATAGACATAGTTAGGCCTAAATAGAGCTAATTTTAAATTAAATTTTAACACCAAAATTATATTTTTAGGATTTGTAGTTTTAAAGTTATGAATTTTTAAAGTGTGGTTCAAATTGTCCCTATCCGATGAATCCTCAATGCATTTTTCCACCATATTTTGTGACCTCAATTCGGCTGTTCGCGTCACGCACTTTATCTCTCGTTTTAATGATTTTATTTTCAGGATCAATGCTACTTGTATACAGGCTAAGAATATTTGTAAATAAAATTATTTCTTTATTTTGTTTTAAAAATAATCTTTATTAATAAATCATTTTACTGTGTATTAACAGTAAAATTTATCTTTAAATGAAGTTTATGTTGTGTTTACAAGTTCCAGTTCACGCAGCTATCATAACCTACATATGGCTAAGTGAACTGTTCTCTAAAATTATACAGCTAATATTAGGAACTCCTTTAACTTTGGCTCATGACTATCTAATTTAACAACACTGACCAATCGCAATGGCTAAATAGTTTTTGCACACGGCTACAGCTAATGAATGAAACTATTGAAGACATAGTAGTAAAAGGATTCACAATGAGGTTGAATGAATAGTAATGGTTGCCAGGGACAAGTCTGCACACTGTACATTATGGCTGGTATTTTATAACATCAACTCTGCAAGGTTTAGCCGTCTAAATTAAGTATATTATTGAGATATCATTAAAGTTCAATTATCAAATATTTGGTAAAAATTGACTACTCGGACCGGGCCAAAAATAATGTCATTTCCGACGGCCATTTTGGTTGCTATGGCACATGACTGTCGGGAAAGTAGTGCGAAAACCAGGAATTTAAAGGGGTAGTGGAAACAGGGATTCTCAAATTTCGTGGTCTTTTAGCAACCTGCCGATTTTGAAAAACCAGAAAAAAGAGAAAAAAAAGTAAAGAGGGGGGTGAATCTAATATTTGAGGGTTATTTTAGCGAATTTGGAAAAGCAAAATTGTGTTAAAAATGAAGGAAAAAACGGTACTCACCGATCAGGCATCAGAATCACGATAAACGGTTTTTTAATGGTTTTTAAAAATTCACCCATTTGGTCATTACTGCCACACGATTTTCGCCAAACAAATCCGAATAAATACGACGAATCGAACTGCTCCTCCCCAGAACAGGTTAACACAAAATTAACAGAAAATAACTGCGATGTTAGCGCACCCAGAGCTACAGGTGAAAAGGAAAACGCTTGGGGTCTATTTTCCCGGGTAATTGGCAGCACTGCACTCTAAATGCGCATAGCAAATAGTTCATGTTGTATACTCATTTTTACTCCAAATGTTGGAAGGGGAGGGGCTGGCCCCTCCCCTTCACCCCTCCCCCATTTATGTTTATTAATTTACAATTAATATAATTAATCTAATTAGGGGAGGGCGGGCCCTCCCCTAAAACCCCACCCCTAACACCCCGCCCCCATGACAAGATACGCGGATGAACACATTCCCATCCTTAGCATTGTTAAAATCTACGTCTTCCCGCCTAAGGGGAGATAATCGGAAATAATAAAAACAAACATTTTTAAAGGACGCAACTCGCGCTAGAAACAGGTAGCGTCGCTGTGACGTCACGGTCCGAGTACCCTGAACCAGCCAAATATTTTAATTGGCTAAATAATTGAATATTTTATAAGCATCTGGGACTTTCGCCATTAAAAAAAGGGCGATGTCACTTATGTAAAGAAGGGTCATGTCACTCAAAATGAAAAAGAGTAATGGCCAACACGTCCTAGGTCAATGAAAATTGGCACAGAGATATATCAATAGATGGTGCTGATGGCGATTTAATATTGTAGATGGTGAATTTAGATTTCAACAAAACATTTTGAGTCAAAGATGCAGTATATTGACCTTTTTATTCCAAAATGCTGGTCGATTGAAAATACAAAAGAAACCTGTTGAAATGTAGACCAATATGTCTTGCAAAGCTTTAGACCGGAAAAGCAACTCAAATACGTTTAGAAAGTACCTATTTATTAATAGTTTTACAGCCCCCTCGGAAAATTAAAAACTTGGATCTTCCTGCGCCAAATTTAATTTCCCATACAAAAAACGTCGTGGTCGCCCTTGGCATACCGAAGTATCTATTATTACTGTCATAGTCTATCATAGGAAATGTTTCTCTACATAAGACAAGGGAAGTAACTTCCTTTAGCTTATGATATCATTAAAAACATATTTTTCTTTCCTTAAAATATTGATTTATCTTACGAATTAAAGGATAATCGAAAGCAATATAGGCGCTCCACATCTGGGGGGAATTATGTATTTTAATTAATATTTTTAGTCCACTTCCTGTTGCAAAGTTGAGATTTCTCAATCAATTCAATTATTTAAAAATGTACCTCTCGGTTACATAAATGTAATTATTTTCATCTTTACTTTTAATGATGTTGTGTTCTAAGCCTTAGACTAAGGTCCTCAAATTAGATAATAAATATTTAAGATAGGTCACTCCACAGTGACTCTAAAATTGACTTTTCTGACAAAATAAAATTTAATATATTAAAATTTCATATTTTTACATTACTTTAACTTTGTTGACATCAAGTCGCATACTCAAAGATTGTAACGAGTAATGGAAGTGGAAGGCTTAGTTAAAGTTTAAGGTGGTCCATGGGGGAAAAAATCGTTTTTTTATTCAGAAAAAAGAAATTATTACAGACCAACAACAAACAATTAGGCCTGTGATAGCATTAATAGATAAACTATATGGTCAATAATGAGCCACTATGGAATAACAAACATCCAAAATCTGTATGAAAACTTTTTCAACTGCCAAGTAGTACATAACAGATGAATTCCATGTCACATCTGGAGTCAAACAAGGATGCCTCCTTTCACCACTTCTGTTCCTTCTTGTGTTAGACTGGGTCACAAAAAAAAATGAGCTCAGGAAAAGGAATCCAGTGGAACCTGCCTAATGCAAAAACTAAAAGATTTAGAGTTTGCTGGTGACTTGGCCATTCTGTCCCAAAGACTTCAAGACATGCAAGACAAAATCACAGCCTTGAGCAAGACTGGGAAAAGAGTAGGACTCAATATAAACATTAAAAAACACAAACATTTTTGAAAATAAACTTCCAACAAGATGGAGTCATACAAGTAGCTAACCGTAGCTTGGTGCAAATGAACAACTTTGTATACCTTGGGAGTGTGGTCAGTGTATCAGGGGTAACAGATGACATTGAACGAAGAATACATTTGGCGCGACAGGCTTTTGCCAATCTGAAACAGGTCTGGAGATCTACATACATCTCTGTCAAAACAAAAGTAACACCAACGTTAAAACGGTCCTACTTTATGGACCCGAAACATGGCAAACGACAGACACCAAAAAATTGACTCCAGACCTTTAACAGGTGCCTCGGAAACATTCTGAAAATAAAATGGTTCGACAAGGTCATAAACTCCAAGCTGTGGGAGAGGTGTGGACAAAGAACAGTAGAACAACAAATCATGGCAAGAAAGTAGAGATGGATTGGACATACCCTTAGGAAAGATAAAAGCAGGGCTAGGCAGGCCTTAGATTGGAACCCTCAGGGCAAACAACGAGGTAGACCCAAGCGTACATGGAGACGGAGCATGTTAAATGAGGCTGGAAGAGCTGGGAAGAATTGAAGCGACTGGCAAGGGATCGTGTAGAGTGGCGAGCTTTGACAGAGGCTCTATGTTTCATAAGGAACTCGAAGGACAAATGATGAAAGGATGAACATCAAATTAGAAAAATGAAGAAAAAAAATTGAACATTAAATTATTTTTTTTTATATGCAAAATAATGAAAACTTTGTTTCAATTTTGATATTTGCACAAGGTGTGATAAAATTGTATTCTTTCACAAAATCAAAATGAAACTGTATACAGGCTAAGGATATTTTTAAAAACTTAAAAATGAGATTTTTACAACTTATTTGTTTGAATTGCTACAAATCACATTCACATGAAGAGGTTGCCACATTATTTCTCAAATTTTTAGGAGTAGCAATATAAAATAAATTATTAAAAATTTCCAGAATGAAAAATATTAAAAATGGCCATTTTATAAATTGTATAGAATATCAATGGTAATATGCATGCAAAGTTTGAGGCTTGTAACTAAAATATTTTTCAACTTATCACATTTGGCATTCCTATATAATGAGAAAAAATGCAAAGTTGAGAAAAACGAAAAAAAGACGTTTAAAAATTATATTTTCAAAAATTCCGATGTTTACAAACAAATAGGATACATACAAAGGTTGTTAAGACCGCTAGTTTTTGAGGACCAGTTAGCCGTTTAAAAAAAAGACCGGTTAACCGCAAGTCCATATATGCCTTATGTTTTGAGAACCAACGAGATAATATTTTTGCCTCGCGTCGTCTGCTGGTGGCATCAAAGCCCGCTTCCCCCTCTTGCGTTCAGCTATTTTTCGCTATGCCCTCAATTCAGCTAATTTTTTTTTAAATGGTTAATAGTCAATTTTAAAATTTTTTTTAAGACTCGTGATTAATTGTTCTAAATAAGAGGACCGGTTAAACCGTTAATTAAAGTTAGCGAGGTATTTTCCCTAAGTTTAAAAAACCCACGCCTCGCCCCCCAACGTCGTGTGACTCTCTTGTGTCTTGTGTGTGATGCCGGTCAACTCGCGAATTAAAAAGTGTAATAATAATGATATAAAGCTTACGGAGTAAATAGTGATGAAAACTAAGGTTGTTAAGACCGCTCGTTTTTGAGGACCGGTTAACCTTTCAAAAAAAGACCGGTTAGCCGCTCGGCATTTATACAATTTATACTATGTTTAGTGAACCAACAACAGAATGGATCAAATTTTCCCATCGCGTCATTTGATTTGACAACAAAGAGCCCGTGATGTACCGACTCTAGTGTTGCTGTCAAAACAGCGAATTCAAAAAAAAATAATTTCCGAACAAAGAATTAAACTGTAATGATATTCAATTTTTATGTAATAATAGTATTAAAACGGCATATTATTAATTGTTGTCAAGTCAGTTTGTTTTTGCGGATCGGTTAATCATTTTTTAAAAAAAGCCTGTTTTACTGTCCCGTCCGTATTTTCCCTAAATTTTTTTTGAACCAACATGGGAAGGCTGAAGGCATCAAATATTCGCCTCGCCAGTTCTGCTGGTGGCGTTGCAGTCCGCTTGCTCAGTGCTGTTACTTCTGGTACTGTGCTTCGGTAACTAAGCGAATACATTTTTTAAATTAAAAATCGGTCACTAGCGAAATCCACAAACAGTGATTCCGTGAATTTTTATATTTATAAACCAGAATTTTATTATTTTTAAGAAAACGCTTTGATTTTGATGTCATGGTCGCTCGCGTGTTTGCTCTGGTATTCTGCCGTAACACAACAAAAAATTAACTCCGGGTAATAATCTAATATACCAAGTCCTGATAAAACGGAGTAAACAGTGATAATTAGATGGAATTTATTTAAATTTATTTAAATACCATATGTTTCACTCGTCAACTTGCCAGAATTATTGATTTTCGCAGCGCACACGACGATCCCCCCACCCAATAGGGTGGGGTTAAGGTGGGGGTTGAGCTACACTCGCCATTTTCCAAGGCATGCTCTGACTCTATTTAAAAAGAGAAATGTTCCTTCCCCCAACCCAATGTAGATGTATAACAGTGGGGGAGGGGATGGAAGGTGTCTCTTCTCGTGGTCTTGTATTGGTATGTCAAAGCAAGAGGCTTCCTTTTATATAAACATCAAAGACCTGTCAAGCCTTCCAGCCTCCCCCCCACCACCCCCTCATTATCCCTAACTAGAAAACTCCGTAACTTGTCTCCCCCCCCCCTTTGAGTTGACTTAGAGCGGTCCGACTGTAGCCGTGACCTTTGACCATGGTTCAATTCAAGCTCTCGTACAGTGCCTCGACAACAAAGCAAATTAAAATTTTAAAAAAAAAGCATTCCTTAGCCGTAGGCGAAGTAGACTAATAGTGATGACGTGTATATTATTTAGATACCGGAATGGTGAGAAAGCGATTTGGAGTCACCGTCGCACAACAAAAACGAACTGCGGGGTAAAAAGCTATTGCGGTTAACCGATCCTGATTAAGTAGGACCGGTCCTGATCTGAGGACCGGTTAACCGTTAACAACCTTAATAAGAGACAGACTATAATTAATATAATAGAAACAGTCGCGGCCTTGACTGTTGCTCACATCAAATGCGCACTGTGTGTTGGCTCTCGTACAGTGCCTCGACATCTAAGCAAATTTTAAAAAAAACATTGTTAGCCTATTGTTTCTCAAATAGTGGGGCGCGCCCTCCGTAAATGGGGGCTCATTTGTCTGTTATGCAGAGGGGTACAACAATTTTTTAGACATGATACTACATCAAGTCTTGCTGGCCGAAATATAAGCGTGATCGATTGCCGACATGGGGGCACGAGGTTCAATTTTCAGTTAGGGGAAAATGTTTTTTTTTGTATTATACATATTTAGTGCAATTTCTATATGTAAATAAAAGCGTGTCCTTTTTAAAAAAAAACATTTTTTTACATTTAACTTATTAAGGCATTTTTTCGTCCCTCAGCAATACATAGTCCGAACATGATGCAACTATTTTTTTTATCACCCTAATTGCCGGGTTGTCACAGTGAGATGCCAAATGAAACTTTCTCAATTGCAAACAAAATAAGATTCAAACAACTAGTAACGAAACAAAACGTTAAATTTTCTGTAAAATGATTTATTGATTTTCTAAGAACAATAAATAGATAAATTAATGTAATGGCTAAAATATAATATATTAATGAATTTAATCAATTAAAACTTATGTTCTCAAGAGAAAATTAAATTTCACTGGGAAATAATATACATGCCAAAACTGCAGGATTACGATTTAGTTTATTAAATGTTTAAAGAAAAGAGTTTTAAAAGATAATTTGGAAACCAATCAAATTTTGACTCATTCCAAAATGTCTGGGGCCAGCTGGAATAATGAGAAAAATAATATCTGGTACTGAAAGGATTTTTTTGCAAAAAAAGCTAGGTGAGTACCAGAAGGGTTAAAAAGATCCATCTTGTATAATTTTTCTTATACCACAAATTGGACTCTTCCAAATGTTCTTGTCCACTGCCACTCAATGATAGTAAGCTTCATGTTTGCAATTCATATTGCAGTTTTTGAATACAAGTGAGTTCTTGTATGTGAAGGTATTTGTCCCTTATACTGTGCCCATAATCAAAATCTGTCTCTATTGCTGCATCTTAAATACTTTATTTCTATTTTCAGGAACAGAAATGGGTGAGTGTACGTACAACCAAAATGGCTTCTTATTTTGGATGCAAGCGCAAATGATATGATCTTTCTTAGATTTCAGTCAAGGTCAGATGTATTTGTCTTAAATTTGTTGTTTGGATTGACTTATTTTTAGATAAGTACCAGAAGGACCAGTATCATTAAATAGCTTAGTTTGGCTATTTATATAAATCTTCCATAACAATGTGAGAAAATGAAATCAAAGAGCAAGATGTTAACCATTTTAAACAAATTTCTAAGTATTCACCAATACGAACCAGTAATGTAAATTTATTTGGGATAAGGGCTAGACCTAAGAATCTGTTCATTAAACTTTGAAAGACACTTCAGATCTGTTTACAATATTATGGTTTTAAAATTTTGTTTTCACTGTTAAAAAATATTTCTATTGTCAGAGGGATCATTTTATTTTTATGGCATATTAATATTACAGCACGGCAGGGTGCTTCTACCGTTCATTCGTCACTTTAGCATATAAGTTTATACATATTTTATTCAGCTTTGCCTATCTTTACTATCACGATTTTTTTTATTTCCAGCTTATGCCTTTATAGATTTCGAAGACAGACGTGATGCTGAGGTAAGTCAAGTGGCTTAGTGGTTCGTTTAAAATATATTTAAAGTAGCACTTAAAGTGGTAATTCATTTTTTAAAATCAACCTTTTTACATTTAAAACGTTTTTTTCCACTTCGTATTACTTCTTATTGTTTGAATAATATTTATATAGATTTGGTCTTAATTTTTTTTAACCCCTTCGAGGTCCATATAAAACATATCTGTCTTGGTATTTACATTTTTTTGTTTTAAGTTCACTATTTTGAAGGCGTTTAAAAAATTTTAACTTAATGTTTCTTGGTAATTGAAATGGGTGAGAGGGGGCAATTGAAATTTCACATCAATATAATTTTATTTTTAAAAAATGAAAATAAGCCATTATATCAATTTTTGTTGTTTTTAAAAATGTCTTCATGGGTTGTTTTATACTCTGTCGAAGGGGTTAAAAACTAATTTAAATTTAAAGATAGTGTATGATCTTTCAAATTTTAAATAGTGTCAATTTAAGAAGCATGGGTGAAAGTTGATGATTGAATTTCAACAAGCTATTGAAGTAGGTAATTTTTTTCCTCAAATCAGTTGTCTTTTGAGACTCCCCACGTGTAATATTTTTAATACTTTAAGGTTGCAAAAGACAATTTTTAATTTGTTTCAAAATAGTCATTCCTAAGCATGCCGTTCAACTTTCACCCGTGTAATTTTATTTGAGTAGAAAATGACTGAAATATGATGAATGCCACATGACTGACAATACTGTTGTGTGTTTTTCTCATCCGGTCAAGCAGTCCAGCCATAAGCCCTCATAAGCTACGCTCTGTCGAGTTAAGCCTTTCCTAGCCAACACTACCGTTCAAGGCAGCATCCTTTCCTTCCCATACCAGTGTGGGGGGGAGCCGAGTTGAGAGTGGTCAATGTCCTAGCCACGGCCACCTTGCCTAGCCTAGCCTCATCTACCTCTGTCAGAGTCTGTACCAGTCAGTCACTTCAAGGGCTTCCTTGGTCAACTCACATTCTGCACACTTGAAAGTCAACTGAACCATTTTTTTTTAATGAAAGAGAAATAATTTTATGTAGGAAGAAAATATTTGGACAAAAGAACCATGAAAAGAAACATTTTAAATGTAAATATACAAATCAAAACTGATTAAAAGTTTATTCACATTTGCCAGAAAATGTCCAATTAGCTATATTATAGCATCAAGATTTACAAACTAAGTAAATTTTAAAGAATTAACAAATTAAAAACAAATGTAATTTTTTTTCATTTGAAGACAGTTTGCTTTTGTCTCATAAATTCAGTCTGCAATAATTTATATAGGACTTGTGCTATAGAGAATGAACCAGTTTGCTGCTAGTCGTCATGGTGCTGTCAGCTGTTTCCTTTAGTGCCGTCAACACTCTTTGCCCATGGAAGGTTTTGATCTCAGTACTGCATCATACTTGGCAACTAAGGTTTCCCCCTTGTTTTGTGTAGCCAGCCTAATCTGGAGAGACCTATGCCTTGCAAGCACAGACCAGCAGCTTGTTGGTCCATCTGCCAAAACATTGCTAGCCTAAGTGATCCCGACCTACTTTGCTTTGTGTCCTTGGGGGCTGGGCTGTGACCTTGAAACGAGCATAATCCAGCCTGTTCCCACCAGTATGTTTGTCTTATTTAGTATAAATTATTAAAAAATTGTCCTCTGTAGATTAATTTTGTGTTGTTTTTAAAAAAAATAGTTTTTGGACTCATTTTTTCCTTCAAAGAAAGTGGTATTTTTCCCCCAATTATTTTTTTCATACTCCTTTGGTTCATTGTGAATATCTTCAAAGCAAATCTCTCATGTAGTGTAAATGAATGTATTGTTTGTGAAGAGTTAATTTCATTTTGTGATTGGCCTTTGCTGTTAAAACAAGAATTTTGCTGTCTTTCTCAAGTACAATAGAAGTAACAGGCCTTCGTTAAATGTTTTTGTGGTGACTATCTAAATTCATGTCTGCTCTAGGGCTTGATTTGGTTTATCCATGGCTATTTCATTTGTTGAATGGTACCGTTTTTGAAATGGTTGTCATTTTTTTTGCATGTTACATCAATTTTTTTGTCAAATTCAGAGACTGTTAAAGAAATACTCTTGATGGGTTTCTAATGTTCTCAATTTTAAAGCTGGCTCTATATTTATTTTTTTCAAGTTTTTTCAAAGCATCATCAGGTTTTCATTAGTTGTATGACTTGTCTGTTGCATTGCATATTGTAATTAAGTTCAAAATAACTGTTCGATCCCATCATCTCAGGACTGTGTTAAATATGAACACGGACGAGAACTGAACGGCCAAAGCATCATTGTAGAGTGGGCCAAAGGTGGTAAAGATAGAAGAATGGTGAGTTTAGAAAATTCTTTATTCGTCGTAATCCTAGTTATATCTCAGTTTATGGTAAACTTGTTATTACTTTGATTTCTCTTTATGGCAGGCAATTTTTTGTGTGTATTTTTTCTACTTTTAGAAACGAAATGATAACAGTTCTTCCTCACAGAGCTATGATGAATGTTTTCGGTGTAGAAGAACAGGCCATTGGGCAAGAGACTGCCCTGAACTGAGGTGGGGACGTCGTGGTGGAGGTGGTGGGGGAGGCGGCGGTGGCGGTGGTGGAGGAGGTCGATGGAGATCACCATCACCTAGAAGGAGGTACAGGTTAGACAAGCAATTCTAAGGAATTTATTCTTTTAGTTGCTGTGTCTTCTTTTTCAATTGTTTCAGTTATATTTGTGTTAACTGTAGCATTTTAAAGTTAATTTAACATGTTCATGTATCAGCTTTTCATGTTTAAGATTTTGAATTAGATTGATTGGCAGTGACATTAGCTTAACTTATCTTACTAACTGGGAAGAAAGAGATAGCGATTTTGTGATATTTTATAGCTAGTCAATAGCATTTGTGCATAAGACTGAAAATTGGCAAACATTTAAATTTATAATTTTTGTTTATTCTTCAAAAAATCATAGTTGCTTCATTTAATGTTATATCCGGATTTTATGCTCTTTATTTCATTTAAATATTTTATATTAACACTACAGATAAGAATTTTTTTTACCAATAGATGTATGTAAACAACAAAAATGTCAGAAATTCTTGCAAGTTCAGAGCTGGAAAATGGAAAACCTGCCCAATAATGGGTTAATATTATGAACATGGTTGGGTCTGAACTTAGGAGTCATTGGTTGCTGAATGTTATTTCAGGATTATGCATGTTCTAACCCAATTTCAACTTTATAGAAAGGAGAAATTTTAATATGCATATAGCTGATTTTGCTATTGATTATAGATCTATAGTGTTATTTGATAATAACTTGCAGATCACGATCCAGGTCTCGTGACAGGAAGCGTAAAAGTCGCAGCAGGTCTCGTGATCGTCGTAGGCGCAGCAAATCTCGTGACCGTAAAAGAAGTAGAAGCCGCTCCAATGACAGGAAAAGAAGCCGATCCCACAGTGGTTCCCGCAAGTCAAGGAGTGTGTCTGGAGAGAGAAAGAAAGATAGTCGTTCAAAGAGTGGATCTAGAGAGAGAAAGAAGAGTGCCTCTCGTAGCAAGTCAAGGTAAACTCAATCAATTTGAATGTGTATTGCTGATAGTATTTTTCTAAGCTGGTGAAAACAAGCCTTGAACTGTTTTGTTTTGTTCATATGGTTCATTTTCTTCTTCTTCTATTTAGGTCTCATTCAAGGTCTCCACGTCGCTCCAAGTCAGGGTCAAAATCAAAAAGCAGATCTAAGAGCCCTCGGCAGCCTCTTGAAAACCACACAGAACTACCTTCAAATGGAGCGGCCACAAATCCAAGAGATGATGAAAGGACAGGGGATGGTGGGGATGAAGAAAGAGCATCTAGGTCTAGAAGCGGCAGCAAAGATTAAGAGATAAAAGTTTCTTGTTTGAATTTTTTTGATGTCGTATTGCTGTTTATAATTTTTTTTCTTCAAAATATAATTTAAAAAATGATTAATTCCACATATTTTAACACTGAGGAGGTTAAATTAGATGTATTTATTTTGGCAGATAGTGTTCGCCTCCTTTAATTAGTATAATCATTAATGTCATAAGCAACTTGCATCTTCATAGGTCTTTTGTTCATGTGTTTCTAGCTTAGTATTCATTCTAATCAAGTGTTCCTCTTGGGCTATTATGTTGGGGTCCATTGAAGTCACTTGATTTAATATGTAAAAGTGAAATATTCTTTTTTTTTAAAATGTATTGTTTAAAAAAACTGCCATTTCTATATTAAATCAGTACTGTCAGTTCATTTGTCAATTATCTTCATTTTAAGACATAGATACTTGTGTATCAGTATTTCATAAGGCATTATGTTTCAATTATAATATTGGATGAAACATTGTGTATGTTAGAATGGAAGCATTGTAATTTCTTTTATATTTGTTCACTGTACAGTAAGGCTTTTTGTTTTTTTAATCTTCTGTTTTGACCTTTTGTTGTTTAGAAATGATTCAAAATTTAGCAATCCCTTTGATTTGATACAGAAAGATTTAAATTTTTTAAACAAGATATTGTATTTTTGCTGAAGTTCATTTCTTTTCTTCCTTTATATGATAGTGAGGCTTTTAAAGTAGTATCATTTTAAAGGGATTGCAGCAGTCATTTCTGCTTATTTGAAGATTGGCCTATGGTATTTGTCTTAACTATTCAGATGATTGATTAAAAATAAATGACTATATAGTAAAATAAGGTAGTGTCTTTGTCTTTTACTTGTTCAGTTATGCTTTTTTTTTAGTGCCAGTGGCATCTCACTGTGTGGTTACTTAATTAAGGACAATCTTTGTCTCGTTAGTTATTATCATGTATATTTTTTGAGGTCTACTTCATTACCATAATCTACTACTACTACCATTTAAAAATACAATTAAGCATTAAAATAGACAAAATTCTGATTTCAATAGGTGAGGTTTAATAAAACAGGACATGGTGTAAGTTACATACATATAGTTTTTTTTCCTTTTAAGTCTAGTTTATTGGTTATTTATTTCAAATCCTTCTCAAATGAGAATGCAATTTCAAAGCAAGAAATACATATATAGTTCTTAACTATATACACTAGTGTTCATCTAAAGAATTATGCAGAGTCTGGGATGGATCCAAAAAAATAAATCACATGAAAAATGGTAAAATCTTAAAAATAAATTTTCTACTGGACTTTCAGTTTAAGATAAATCATTAAATGGTTCCAAATTCAAATATACAAATAAAGATTTTTATATACCAATTTTGAAAAATACTTGTATAGTTTCTAGTTAGAATTTTATTGCTGGGGGTCTAAGTACTCGTACTGGAAAATAGGTGTATGACTGTTGAGAAAGTTTGGGAACTTATGGAAATGATTATTTTGGCAACTTTTTTTTGATTGAGAAATCACAGTGAAAGCTGTATTTATAAACGTGCCATGAGGCTAACACTAACAGTAAATATTTCACAGTAGCTATAACTGATTTTTGTCACAATTGACTTAGAATTAGAACATTGTAGCAAATTGTAGTTAAAGATAAATTTTTGTTTACCAACATCTAAACATGTTCAAGTTTGATGAATAGATGAAAAAGGGGCTATATTCAACCCCCTGTCCTAAATCCCAAATGTTTTCAGTGTCCCTTGAACTTGAATAAAGTTAAGTCAACTGGGATTTTACCTTTTTAAGTTTTTTCTTTTGAAGGGGATCCATAATAAAAACATCACTTTTTATGTCCGCTTTATAGGCTAGGTAGGGTTAGGGTAATTTATTTATAGGGTAAGTTATTTATTTTAAGCTAGAAGGTCGATAAGAAGTGGGAGCTCTGTTCTGGTGCTATGCAATGAGCTTTCCAAGGTAGAGTTTGATATAGATATACTGTATTTTGATATACAAAATGTATTACCTTACTCGTACATGCTATCATTAAATGGGTCTTAAAAAGGAAAAAAGTATCTCATCTTCACAAGTTGCAAGTAAACTTTTCTAAAGAAGTAAGTTTAATCTAGATTTGAGTAGATATGTTATATATTATTGTTAGTCAACATATTTACAACAAATTCCCCACCCAAAAAACAACTTAGAATTGGTTGTTTTTCATTGTCAAGTATTGAAATTATTCAAGGTAACTGATGATGTGTACCATTACTAAATTAGAGATGGTAAATTATAATTAATCTAATAATTTTAAAATAAATCTACATTTAAACTGACGATGAAAGGCTAAGTGGAATTATGTTTATTAGTATTTGAATTCTCATACTGTCTCTTCAAGCCCCTTCCCCCAATTTTGACATTAAAATTACCCTTAGATTCATGTATGTAAACCCCCCCCAAAAAAACCATTTTCAGACAATCCATAACTGAAATTCTTACCCATAGAAAAAGATGGTATTTCAATATTTTATTTAACAAAGCATTAAAAAGTGGAATCATTTTTTTAAAAACAGACAATTAACATTGAGATGTATTATAGTATTAGTATGAGAAACATGTTGAATTTTTATGCATGTTGGCTAATGTTCACTTTAAGCTGTGCGGCCACGCAGATATCTGACGCTGCACAGCAGATTAGAATTACTGCGCAGCAAATTTTTATGAAAAATATATAAATGTGTTTGTGGGGTGCAAAATTTTGCACAAAAAATTTGCACACGATTTTGTTATTTTGCACATGGACCAATGAAATGTTAGTGGGAACATTGGTGTTGACATTCTTTTGATTACGATATGGCCATGTTCTAGAGTTGTGTAATGTCAGGTTTGAATAATCCCCTTCTGAGCTCCACTTCCCACCTCATGGGCTAAATCAAATTAAGCATGAACAAATAGGTTCGAATAAAGAACAAACATTTAATTCCATTATAGTTATTATGTGTACCAGAATAAATTTTATGGTACACAAATTACGGATAATTGAGCAAAGAAAATAATTGGATAAATGTAACCAAGAAATTATATTATATTTAGGCAATCAATTCAATAAAGAGCTCTAAACCAATAAGTCACTTAAATGGATTTTTTTTCTTCATAGTTGAGATCTGGTGAAATTGTTAGCCTATTGCACTTAATAACAATTGAAGTTCATGTCAGGTCCTGCTGATCACTTATACTTAAAAATATGAAAATAACAGCATCAAAAAGAGTCAATATACTAATCATATTATTGTATAAGTTGATATATATACTAATTTTAACCTATGGCCATGTACACATGTTTATTAAAAAAACCAGAGGGACTTGGTGAAATACTGGAATTCTCCAACTATAACTATAATGTCCAAGTCCAAGTAAAATTTGATTAAAACTATAACTATGAGTGCATTTGAGACAAAAATGAAATACCAATTCCTTTTAAAAAATAAATAAATTTTGGAGCAATATTAGTAACAGTGAATAGATATCTGATCTGATTATCATTACAACAAATCTTCACATTTTATGAAGATCTGGCAACTATGGACTTTATTCAAATTACAAATCTAACATAGCATCGTTTTTATCATAAGAATTAATTTCAATGTCAAATCTTTTAGGGCATTTTTGAACTCTTCCTGCATTAATGCCTGTGTGTAAAAGAAAGTTTCATTAATATTATTAATATATGAATCCATAAATATTTATTCACATACATTTAACAATATAATTTTTATTCATACTTGTATAAAACTAAGGAATAATAGAAACAGGTAAAAAAAATATTTTTTTTTGTCATTCCAAAATATTACCACTTGTTGGCACCATTTTTTGTTCAACCTCCAGCAAACTTATTGCATTAGCCATGGTGTAGTCTTTACCCCATCTACAAAAGATATGTATTAAGATAATCATTGTTCCACTTTATTGCCTTCATGCACACATCAATACTTTCTCTTAGTTTTTATGTCAATGAGTCTTACTGACTACTGATTAACCAAATCAACCATTTTAAAAAAAAAGCCATAAAATATGTATCAAAAGAAAATTAAATGAGTAGTTTCCTAGTAAAATTAAAAACCTATGCACCATTATTACAGTTCGAGTAATGCTTTACTTTTAACTCTAGCCTCCCCTTTTAATTGGATGTGTTATATCTGTCAAATATTTTTGTTCCTTTTTTGTGACGATACTGGTGGGTCTTCACAACAGACATTGAGGTAAAAATGTAAAATTCTGAATACATTTATTCTTTCTTTCTTTTTACAAATAGATTTGTAATTTGGGTGAAGACATTCACCAATTTCCTAAACTTTACTTCCTCAAAGTACTTGTCAAATAAACTATTAAGGTATATATTCAATAGTCTGTTAAGACTACTGTGCAATCATCAGGAAGTCGTAAAAGCACCCAAAACTCATATATTATAACCACTTGGACATTTTAAAATCAATTTGAAAAAGTTTTTTTTTCTTTTGAGGGCACACTATTAATAATGTATTGATCATTCTGGCTCCTATATATGGAGATAATTGTGGATGAAAACCTGGCTTGGGGCAGGGTTGGCTAAGTTTGTCCGTTGAACATTCAGAACCTGTGAGCAAATTAAACGTCAGAAGTGTCAGTAGACCTATAAACAAGTTGGCACATTTGCAAACATACAGAAATACTGTAAACCCAATCAAGAAATAAATATCACAATGCAAATTATGTAATATTTACAAAGAGTATGGAATAGATAGAACACTTGTCATTATGCTGGGTTCACAAGATAAAACAGCACCGCCATCTTCATAACCAACAAATGAACATTAGGCCTCAACATTAAATATAGAATATCATAGATATATAGAATTTTAATTTTTTTAAAGAATCAAATGGCAAAATTATTTCAATAATTTGATAGAGCAGCACATTAACAGCTTATCAGTAGGTAGCATTGCGTGGCATAAGCCAAATAAATATACATTTATTTTTTCAAGTAAAGATTTGAAGTATAAATAATCAAAACAAATTCACATTATTATTTATATACATTACCCAAATTATTAATAAACAAGGGCTAATTTGATTGCTCTTTTTGCCGTACAACTTAGATTATAAATATTATTTGTTAAATAATTATATTTTAAATGATATAATTAGTTAAGTTACAGCTTTGTAACTAGCTTAGCTACAAGAGGTATAAGTTTATAAGTTAAAATAAAATTTGTGACCGCTTCATTGTCATTTTCCCATTATTTCAAGTTTAAACTACCATATATACTTATTCTATAGCCCGTTCGTTCATAAGCCGACCCCCCTACTTTTGGAAGAGAAAAGTATTAAATAAAAGTGTATAACCCGCTCGCAAGCCGACCCCCCAAAAATAATAGGACAGCTTAAACAAAATGGTACAAATTTTTTAAAAACTACAAGCTAAATCAGTCATTAGATTGTTTACTTTGTACTGCCTATCTTCTTCTTTGTGCTCTTTGTTAGGCAAGAGTTACCGGTATTTAAAAGAAAAATTTTTTTGGTAAACATTGACGAAAGCGCGTACATTAATATTCGTTGTTGAAAACAAAATTTGTAAAAAAATTTATTAGGGCTGGCGGAAATTAACGATTAATTTCTTGATTAATCGTTAAAATTTTTTATCGATCAAAATTATTTTAATAGATAAAAAATCGATTAAAATTAAAGAAAATATTTATAATATTTAAACAAATTTTAATGAATAAATAATTAATTATTAATAATAATATATTTTTTAACGTACAAACTTCTCCCGCGTAATATTATAATTTATTTTATTAATTTATGTGGACCGGCAGACGTCAACTAAAAAATGGCTGACAGCATCAGCGCAGTTAAATTTAAACATATAACTGGAAAGTTGAGTGAAAATTTTGTTTTTAAGCTAACTGGGGATGGCAAAGTCGAAGATGGTGAAAAAGTTTACTGTGTTCACTGCCATAAACAATTCTCGTTTAAAGGATCAAATACATCGCTGACGTACCATCTTCAGCACAAACATCCGATCAAGTATCAACACATTGTCATAAAATTTAGTTTAAAATATTCTTATTTTTCAATATCTGTGAGACAGTGGAAATAACTCAATAAAATTAAAAAAAGGTCAATTACCTGTTTTTGTTACTTCCCTTGAAATGTTCAGTTTAATGACGATATAAATTTCTATTTTTGGCTTTAGGGGCCCATCCATATAGTACGTACGCACAAAATTCGTATTTTTGTACCCCCCCCCATTGCATCCCATACATTTTTGGGACCCCCCCCCATGCGTACGTACAAATTCGATCACCCCCCCTCCCCCCAACCTTTTGAAATAAAAATTAAGCCGGAGTCAGAAGATATTGGTATTACTCTTTTAAGCCGCCCATAAATGACGTCACACGCCTAAAAAGTGGGTGGGGGAGGGGGTCGCGCATTTGTGACGAGGGGGAGGGGGGTGTTTAAGAAATGTGACGCACATCAAAATGCGCACTAAAATATTTGAAAATGCAGATTTTTTTTCGGGGGGGGGTGTCAAAGCTTTGGGACCGTCCATAAATGACGTCCCGCGATTATGGCCGAATTTCACTCCCCCCACACTTTTCCAATATTATGTCACAAAAATGCCCCTTCCCCCCAAAATAAACATTTTTTAAATTTGAAAATTAGCATGTTACACTTTTGTCATTTAAGTTTAAGTATGTATTTAGTGTAAGGCTGCACTTTAATATCGTAACACGCGCGAAGCCCATGTAAAACGTCGTTAAATAAATTGTAAACAGACAAATTTTTAAGTACAACTTTTATTTTAAGTTATGCATTTTGATGTGACGTGACATTTCTTATACTACCCCTCCCCTTCCTCACAAATGGTCGACCCCCTCCCCCTCTAGGTGCGTAATGTTATTTACCGACGGCCCCGAGAAGGGGCAGTCCATAAATGATGTCATGCGATTTTGGAAGATTTTTCATTCCCCCTCCACCCTCGTAAAGTGTCGTCACAAAAACTTAGACCACCCCCTTCAAGATGACGTCACAAAGCTTTTCGCAATAAAAGCTGTATTTTATTTGAAAAAGAGCATGTTTAAAATCACTTTTTTGTCATTTAAGTATTTATTTAGTGTAGGCCTGCATTCTAATGTAACATGTGTGAAGTCATGTAAAACACCATGTAACAAATAAAATATTTAAGTGGAACTTTTATTTATAGTTGCTCGTTTTGATGTGACTTCACATTTCTCTAACATCACAAGTCACAAATATGTAGACACCCCCCCCCCTAGGTGCGTGAAATCACCGTCCCGTTGTGTGTTTATAACGGCTAAGGCACCGGTGGGCGAAAGAGAAACTTCATCTAATTTCAAGAAATGTAAATATAAACCCAACGGATATATTTTAATGATGTGTAAACGTTTGGTCTGAATCAAATGTTAATTACTTCCAAGAAATTAAAAGTTCACAATTTCGTTTGCAATAAATTATATAACATTAATGTATATCAGTCTTGACTCAGTCGGTCTCGAATGCCTTTGCAGCCAGAGCGGTTTTACGTTACTAGGCTTAGTATTATGCAGATTAAATTTGTTGTGCGTACGTACACATTCAGTTGAGACCCCCCCTCCCCCTTCCGTACGCATGCATACGCAAAATGCCGTAAATTTAAGACCCCCCTCCTTGCGTACGTAATATATGGATGGCCCCTTAATAGAAATTATCGATTAATTAATAATTAATTTTCAAAAGTTAACGATTAAATTTAAATTAATCGATAATAGCCCTACAATTTATTAAAATGTTCACAAAAATAAATAAAATGATTAAATAAGGTAAGTGCACATGTTTAATATTATATTATAGCTTCTGGAAGAGCAGTCGAATCTTGTAGAATGTAGAAAAGGACCTTGACAACACAATAACAACACTGATATTCAATATCCATGCAGAAACACGTTAAAGACCCGCTCGTAAGCTGACCCCCCAACTTTTTCCCTTAGATTTTGTCAAAAAAAGGTCGGCTTGCGAATGAGTATATACGGTACTTGAATTTTAATAGGTTTTTTAGAAGGAAATTTAAAGCATCTAAAAATTTCATGAATATCTCAAAACAGGATATGTGTCAGTGTCAGATGAAAATACCTTTCATGGAACAATCACCTTTGGACATATATCAGCATGACCAGCATAACACAACCCAAGTTGTAGAGGATAGATCATCATGACAGTTCATAGAGAATAAATCAGAGCTAATAGAAAGTAGAGGAGGAATCAAATCAAATTTCAGTTCCTTCTTTACTGGTGCATTAATTTATAGAAATATCATTGGTCAATTATATGTGAACTTAAAACAGATGGAAGGATGCCATAACACTGTCTCCAGCAAACTACACATTTTGAACGTAAAGCTGCGTTATTGTGACCTTATTTCATTTTCCAAACATCTTGAGCTTTGTTTAATCTTCCATTCAATCAATTTGCATGAGAAAGACATAGCTAGGATATTTTGGGCCTGAGGGCAAACTATAAAATTAGGGCCACCAGCTGCTAGGCCTGTCAACTGGTACCCGGGTACCCGTTGCCGAACTATTACCCGGGTAGTAAAATTGCGCCCGGGTACCCGCGAAAAGGCTACTGCAATGTCTTTACCAACAGTGGTCGAACTGCGGCTCCTCTGTGTTCACATTTCGGCTCGTGAATAATTTATCAAATTAACATTTTTCGTTTGAAATATATAAGTGTACTGTGAAATATGTTTAACATGAAAACGCTTAAAAGGAGATAAATGTCAAACAGAAATAAAATATGGTCCGGACAAACTACACTGTATTTTGATACACTTTTTTTCCTGGAACATGAAACAAAAATCATTTAAAACAAAAAGGTTTTGGTTCTTTGAATTGCTCAAGTAAGGAAAATGAATACAACATCGTTAACTTGGAGGGGCTAGAAATGACCTTGGTTTTGCTTTTGAAATATGCCGCACATCTAATCTCCCACTCACGCACGTCTCTACTCCAAACCCCACCATATCTATAAAAAAACAACAAACCACCTGCTATATTCTTTTTTTTCCCCATAATATTTCAATGGTTGAATGATCTTCACACTTTAACATCAAACATAAATGAGGGATGGGTCCACTGAGTAGGTGAAGGTCCAAAAAAGTCAATTACTACAGTTGTCAGTTATGAACTAGAAATAACCACCTTGTCATCATTCGATTATCGCCCTTTATCTTTATAAGACTTTGTTTTCCCCTACACCCGCTACCACCCATAAAAAACTAATTCACTTTGGCGCCCCTCTGCTCATTGTTTTTCCACCACTGTACTATAGTAGTATTTCGATGTTATCATTTTCACATCGCTGAGTCATTAAATCTAAATTTGCGTTCTCATAATAAAGAAAAAGGCTCATAGCGGGCATGACGGTGAAAATTTGTGGCATTTCTAACGGGTAATCCGGGTACCCGTTCAAATTTTGGATGGGTACCCGGCGAGCTTATTACAACAACATTGACAGCCCTACCAGCAACACCCTATCACATTTCTCTGATACGTTCAATTTTTTTTTAAAAACTGTATTGCATCTATGCCAGTAGCATCAACCATCTATCCGTTATTCGACATCCTTCCATGATGTATGAGCTGTGCTGCAGATAGTGTTGTTTTCATGAGATTTAAGTTTTGATGGTTTCTCCACTTGTTGAAACCTAAACTCAAGCTGGATACTGGTGGGTTTAAAGATATTGATGTCAATAATAGACAACAGCCAGTGTCTTTATTAACTGGTGAATAGCCGCTGAAGTGATCATGTGACGATTTATACCCTGGCAAAGTTGTAGCCCTCATCTCAGGCACCCCCGTACCTTGGGGTCCAGGGATACGTGCACCCCGTACCTTGGGGTCCAGGGATAGATGCACCCCCGTACCTTGGGGTCCAGGGATACATGCAACCCCCTGTTTTCATCAGCAATGTTAGTTCCCATTCCCAGAGAAAAATAATTTTTAGAATCAAAACCATTTTCCTGCCCACTATTGAGCAGTTTTCTATGGCAGTAGCTATGGAGTAATATAAAAATAATATTAGATTATTTACACTCATGGATTTTTGATCATACACTGAGGTCATGGTCAGTAGAGCTATATATAATTTTATGAAAAAATAACATTTGTATAAATACATCTCCACAGACACCTTTGGATTTTGCTCATTGCTTTTGTTCATATAAAAAAAAATCATAGTGCAACTTCAATGACTGTACAACTCTTTTGAAAAAAAAATCAATAAATAGCAGTCACAAGAAGAATTTGAACTCAGTACTCAGATTCATGTGGCAGTCATGACGGGCATTCATTCAGCATTTAAAAATGGGATGACAAAACCAATAGATCATTGACTAAACAACTTTAGATCTGGCTCTCTGTTTTCTTTCAGACGCTAAAAGCTCATCTTGTAGAAGCTGTAACGTTTGTAGCAGTGATTCCTTCTCTTTGGAAACAGTCAGCAGTTCATCCTCCAGACTCATCACCTGTTGCTGTAACTTGAGATTTTCTTTCTCCAGTTCATCTCTGGCTGGGTCCACCTCTTCCCTTGGATCTGTCGGCTGGCCCACGACGTGGTCCATGAACGATCCGGCTGACGGGCTGCTGGAAAGGGAGTCTGCGTTGAAGCTCTGACGTTTGCGCAGCATCCCGGTAAACCCACCCCGACCCATGCCCGCCACCGTTCCTTGCCTTCCTCCGGCCCCCCGGTCTTGAATGTTCTTGCATTGTAAAAGTTGGTGCTCATACAAGCGGTTAGCTCGGCGGACCTCCTCAAGTTGTCGGCGCAGCAAGACGGTTTCATTCTGGCTGGCCATGAGGAGGGCCATGATGCCGTCAGGACTCATTATAGGGGAGGTAACAGCATTGATGAGAACAGGTTTTGGCACTGCTGGAGTGGGGGATGGGGTGTGGACGTATGGGCTACTGTTTGGGCTGCCTGCAAGTTAGATAGAAGAAAGGTAAGTTCACCTTACTAAGAGTAAATTGTTTCTAGTTTTCCATCTGATTTAGGGGGTGGTTGGTTTATAGTTAATGTGAAGATGATCAATGATATAGTTAATGTGAATATGATCAATGATATAGTTATGTGAATATGATCAATGATATAGTTATGTGAATATGATCAATGATATAGTTAATGTGAATATGATCAATGATATAGTTAATGTGAATATGATCAATGATATAGTTAATGTGAATATGATCAATGTTATAGTTATGTGAATATGATCAATGATATAGTTAATGTGAATATGATCAATGATATAGTTAATGTGAATATGATCAATGATATAGTTAATGTGAATATGATCAATGATATAGTTATGTGAATATGATCAATGATATAGTTAATGTGAATATGATCAATGATATAGTTAATGTGAATATGAGCAATGATATAGTTAATGTGAATATGATCAATGATATAGTTAATGTGAATATGAGCAATGATATAGTTAATGTGAATATGATCAATGATATAGTTAATGTGAATATGATCAATGATATAGTTAATGTGAATATGATCAATGATATAGTTAATGTGAATATGATCAATGATATAGTTAATGTGAATATGATCAATGATATAGTTAATGCAACCAAAAACACATCATCTAAGATGTGTCAGGAACTAAATTAACAGTGCATCTAAACAAAATATGTCCTTGCTCTTGGGTATAAGTCATAAATAATACATACGTTCCATATCCAGCTGGTATTAAACCCATATGGTACTTTTGTTTAACTCATACCCATGAATTTTACAAAGTAGGTTTGATGTATAAATAATAGACATAAAACTAATACATGTCAACTCTTATTTAGTGCTAGACAACTGTTTCAAAACAAAAGAAATCACCTCGGAAGCAATAAATTCCATCTTTTCCCTTCTCTATTAAAAGATGTTGTATATGTAGATTTATGGGGACATTACCAGGAGATGTCACATTAACTGGTGGTCTGTCTTCCTGAAATGAGTAATAAGATTCACTCTCAAATTATAAACAAGTTACAAACATTTTACAAAGTTCTCCATCTTTTAATCACTGTGCTGTCTACTGCTAAATATTTCAATGAAAACATCTGTGATTTTGTGGAAGTTTTGTTTTTTTATCTCTACCTTTAAGGGATCTTGATTGCTTTGATAAGACACATAAAAAATGAAATGGTGTAGTGCCCAAATATAATTTAACCTTCACCTGATATCAATCAAGAGTCTGTCAGTTAATGCACAATTTCTTTTTGAATAAACACCAGCCTTTAAAAGGGTGAAGAGGAAGTTCGATTCTTGAATCAAAGCCTTTTAAAACACCTGGGGGGCTGAATGGTTTTACTGATATTGGCGTTAAAATTGTGTGTCTAGTTTGTGGAGATGATGTGGCTGTGATCAAGGAGTATAATTATAGTCTGAGACGACAATGTGAGAGTGAGATATATCCATGAAACAATGCCAAACATCGGCAATGCCAGATGTATCCATGAAACAATGCCAGATGTATCCATGAAACAATGCCAGATGTATCCATGAAACAATGCCAGATGTATCCATGAAACAATGCCAGATGTATCCATGAAACAATGCCAGATGTATCCATGAAACAATGCCAGATGTATCCATGAAACAATGCCAGATGTATCCATGAAGCAATGCCAGATGTATCCATGAAGCAATGCCAAACATCTGGTAAATTAACTAATGAACCCAAAGAAGTCTGCTATTGTTTTCCAGATTTTAGTTTATTTTTAAAATTATTAAATACCCTCACTCATTTCTGGTTCACCTTTCGCGGCCCTGCATACTTGAGGATTTTTCTCCTAAAGTTTTTTTCCTTCATAATTTCTGCAATTTCATGAATTTCTTAGGCCAGTCTTTAGGAGAAAAACTCTCACACTCACCCTAACTGGTAATTAACTTTAAAATAACAATGTCAGTTAATATAAAATTAGAATATAAAATATATAAATTAGAAAAGAAAGATGATACAGTATGTATGTAGAATGTGTTTGGGAAAGATATTTTAGCTTATATAATATACATAGGCGATTTTAAAACAATAATTCACAGATTTTCAGGATTCGTGGGAGAGGAAGGAATGTAATCCCCACGAATAGCTTTGGGGTGTGGTACTGTGAGTTAATTTTTTTAAAGGTTTTAATTTACTTTAATTGAATGTTTTTCCTGTTTGGCCCACAGTCCTATGTGAGATTTGATCTTTTCCCCACTGAAAGATTGAGTTAGACATCCCTGGCGTAGACATTGCTTCCTTGGATACCACATATAAGAGTTGTATATTGAGTAGCGGCTGGGTAGCGAAGTCAGTAGTGCGCTCACCTCACAAAGCTGAGGGGCGTGGGATCGAGCCCACAGAAAGCCACAATATAAATGATACGCTAAGAAAGTCCTCCGCTGACCCCTGGAAGGGAATTGGGGCACCCACCAGGTATAAACAAGCCCAGATCCAGAGTAAGCTCTAATGGAAACATTAGGGATCCCCTACGACCATCGGTCATGGGACTTACTTTACTTTATATTGAGAAACCTATTCATGATCAAAATCACAGAATATTGATGGAACTATTACAGCCAAACTCCAGCTCATGACTTATTGACTTCAATGTCCATGCACCCAGTTCAAGCTGTGATAATTCTACGCCAATATTGTTGTGAACATGACAGACTTATGTGGATAGCATTAACACACAAAAGAGCTCAGAAACTTGAGACAGATGCCCATTTCATAAATATTTTCATTTCATGGGGCAAATCCCCCTCTCCCCCCCACACCAAAAAAAAGGTGAAAATGAAAGCTTACCTCCAGGACCAGCAAGAAATTTCTTATATCATAAGTTTTAGGCGTGAATTCTGGCATCTTCTCATCTTCAACAAAATCTAACAGGCAAGTCAAACTGGACATCTTCAACTGTAGGCTGAAGTCATCCACATGGAAGATCGTATGGTTGGTGTCTGGGGTCAGAGTGGGTCTGGGAGGACCTACCGGGACGACAGACTTGATCCTTATGGGGTATCTCGGGGGCAGTGTGTCTGGGATGTCCTCCTGTAGATAACCTGGTACAAAGTAGTGAAATCATATCATTGACAGGCCGACAGAAAGACAGGCTGACAGGATTGTTCATTAAAATTAGTCAGACTTCTCCACCTTCCACCAGTTAGAAATCAGTTATTAAATCAGTTATTAAATTAGTTATTAAATTAGTTATTAAATCAGTTATTAAATCAGTTATTAAATCAGTTATTAAATCAGTTATTAAATCAGTTATTAAATCAGTTATTAAATCAGTTATTAAATCAGTTATTAAATCAGTTATTAAATCAGGTATTCTTTCTTCAAATATATAGCACAGCCATAAAATAATAAGAATGAAATATCTATTTATATAGCCTCTTAGTTAATTTTCATAATTATCTAAGGTAAATTAAAACAGAGCTTTTAATATGGTTTAGTAGTCAGATTACATGAGATTTGAAATTGGCTGAGGTAGATAGGACATTTCAGCCATCATGAAAATTGTCAAACAGAGATGTGGTGACTTTGGACAATTTAATAACATTGTTGGGGTAGGCTGTGTGGGGTAGCACTTTGTCAATTCTTGTAGATAATTGGACGCTTAAAACTATGGTTTTCATTAAAATGGCAAGCCATGGCACGCCTACAAGATTTTAAAAAGTTAACTTAGCGTAATTTGTCACAGATGATCAATTTTCTATCAAAACTTTGTTGACAACTATTCGCTGTGGCAACAATAACAATTCAAACTTGCCATTATTGCCAAGAAGTTTTATTTGTTTAAAAATTTTGAGCTATTATGAAAAAAAACAACCTTTCAAGTTGGTGCCTCTTATTGTTTGGTTGATAGATTTGTTGCATTGTGCTGAGAACAACACCTCACATTGTTTGGTTGATAGATTTGTTGCATTGTGCTGAGAACACCTCACATTGTTTGGTTGATAGATTTGTTGCATTGTGCTGAGAATAACACCTCACATTGTTTGGTTGATAGATTTGTTGCATTGTGCTAAGAACAACACCTCACATTGTTTGGTTGATAGATTTGTTGCATTGTGCTAAGAACAACACCTCACATTGTTTGGTTGATAGATTTCTTGCATTGTGCTAAGAACAACACCTCACATTGTTTGGTTGATAAATTTGTTGCATTGTGCTGAGAACAACACCTCACATTGTTTGGTTGATAAATTTGTTGCATTGTGCTAAGAACAACACCTGGCTGTGTTTGATGAGACCTACCTTTTGATGAAGAAAACCTGCTTTGAAAGTCTTCATATGATATATTGCCTAAATGAATGGAGCTGAGCTTGGCCAACTGGACCTTGGTCACTGAACAATCTGCAGAAGTTTCTGAGAGGACTTCTATGTAGTCAAGTTTCATTAGGACCACATACACCTGGGACAGCAAATAGAAACATTACTTTAAACATGAGAGTACGTCTATATAGTCAAGTTTCATTAGGACCACATACACCTTGGACAGCAAATAGAAACATTACTTTAAACATGAGAGTACGTCTATATAGTCAAGTTTCATTAGGACCACATACACCTTGGACAGCAAATAGAAACATTACTTTAAACATGAGAGTACGTCTATATAGTCAAGTTTCATTAGGACCACATACACCTGGGACAGCAAATAGAGAAATTACTTTAAACTAGGGCTGCGGAAATTAACGATTAATTTCTCGATTAATCGTTAATTTTTTTTAACTATTAAATTATTTGTTAACGATTAATCGACACATCACTTACATATTATTGGAAGTCAAAAAGTAACAAAAATAATAAAAAATAGCGGCCAATAAATAATAAATTTCCTGACGACTACACCAACATTTTGGTTTTAAACTATTGACTGACGGGAATGTTCAAAATGTTGATAAAGTTTGCCTACCATGTTTCTAACACTTTGCCTACTTATCAAACCAAATTAAAAGCATATTAAGCCAATAGCAGTAATGGAGTCTGACTCAGAGATAGAAAATGATGACAGCTCTTCATTTTTATTGTGGCTTTAACGTGGGCTAGATCCCACGACCCTCAGCTTGTGAGGCGAGCGCACTATTGACTTCGCTATCCAGCCGCCATGAATTACTGTGTTACAAAATGGAGATGTAAGTTTCTGAATCCATTAGCCCTCTACAATGGTGGAAACTTAATGAACACCGATATCCTATAATGTCATTCCTTGCCAACACCGTTTTGTACATACCAGTTACCTCAGTTCTATGTGAAAGATTGTTCAGCTCAGATGGTTATACTATCAATTAGATCTGCTTATCACTTGAATCAAATAATGTCAACACACTTGTCTTTTGGCATAGTTGGTTAAAAGATGACATATAAAGGAGACATTCCAGTGTTATTTACATTTTCAACAAGAACGTTTAATAAGTGTTACTTATGACATCATAAATTTTAATTTTTGGTTTTAATAGAAATTAACGATTAACTGTCTGGACATCTTGGAACATACAAAGAAACTAATATTTTATTGGGGCTCTATCATGGTATGTATGAATCATCTATTAGCATATCATACAAAATAATGTTTCAATTTTTATCCTGCTATTATTTATTGACTGCACAACACTGAAACAAAAGCAAACAAACCCACTGACAGCCTACAATCTCACTACAAATCCAACAATACAACTGAGACGGCCCCCAGTTACAATAAAATGGCCCACTGTTTCCTGTAAGATGTATGGCCGTCGGGCCCTCTGACAGACACAACGCAGCAAATTTTGATTTTTATTATTTGTGGGGTGTACAATTTTTCACTGAAAAGAAGGGATGCTGTATAACTTTGCATAAGAGATTATTATTCTGCACACTGACCAACAAACCATTGCCAACAATCTCTCTAAAACAGTCTATATAATATTCTTTGATATAAATATTTTTGGACTAAAATGCACTACCACACAACTTTAAATGTGAGCTCTAGTTAAAAAATGGCTTACGTATGACAACACATTTTTGTCCAGCCTCACCCTTTGCTCTAGCTGATGTACTACAGAGGCTTATAAATGACAACAATTACAAACAACTCAAGATTAGTTTTATTCTAAAATGCCACCAATTACCATTTCTTTCCCTTTGGTGGTTGAACTTTCAGCGTACATGCTCACAGAGTCCACAATGTCTCCGATATCGCTGTAGGTATCTCCTCCTGTCTGAGCTATTTCTGGGGGCGGAGGGTCGTGGAAGAAAGCGGGCACCTCTTCTGCTTCATCTAGCGACAGGTGTTCATATTCATCGTCGGATGTATCCGTTCGGATTGACGATGTCTCGAAATCATCCCCAACACTGTGCCTGTCATCGTGGCTTTCAATCGTGTGCCTCATCTTGTCAGCAAAGCTGGAGAATGCTGATGTAAAGGTGAAAGGTTTCTTGACATCTGGGGCTCCCCCTAGGCCTCCTCGCTGACCGCTGCCTCCACCTCCTCCCCTTGAATGCTGCTGGCGAGGTGGCTTGCGTTCAACACCTTTGATAAAGAGGTAAAGCGTATTTTAAGTGCACAAAGACAATCATCTTTGCTTTCTTTAGGTCAGGTTCTGTTCACTTGCATTCAAAACCATTTTGTAGTTCAAATATGATAAAGAAAAATATTTAAATTTAACACTTTTATTCAAGAGTCCAGTGTGGGACCAGATGATTTAGGGGGTGGGGAGAAAATTATGGTCGAGGGGGACTAGATGGTGGGAGAGATGGGTGGGAGAGGGCTAGATGATGAGGGGTGGTGCTATATGATGATTTGGGGGTGGGGGGGCTAGCAAAGTTCACTCTAAGGTTCACTGGTGCATGTGCAAACACAGATATGTTAGTCTCATAAAAATTTTCTGTGGGTGATTCTAAACAGCTGCGCAATGTCGGTAACATATCTGTGCGGTCGCGCAGCCGAGCAGTTTAAAGGGAACATGGGGGACTGGATGGTGGGAGGGGGGGCTAGATGATCAGGTCGTGTGGCTATATAATGGGGAGACTAGATGGTTGGGGGGGGGGCTAGATGATCAGGTGGTGTGGTTATATAATGGGGAGACTAGATGGTTTGCGCTAGATGATCAGGAGGTGTGGCTATATAATATGTGAAGCGCTGTGAGCCCAGCTGCTTGTTGGGGTAATGAGCTACAAAAAGTATCAAATTATAATAATCTAGTATTAAGATTGTTAAGTTGTTTTCACCTATTCCTGAATCCTTGCCAATAGAGTTGAGAGACTGAGACATTACATCTGCCGGTGTGATCGCTGTTGGCCCACCAGGTCCGGCGACACCGCCAGGTGAGACAAAGTTGGTGCTGCCCGCTGTAAAAGCTCGGTTTCGTTGACTCAAGTCAGCAGGGGGTCCCAGCTGAGCCGTGTTCTCTAGCTGGCCGCTTGAGCTTGATTTGAAGCTTATGCTGGACTGAACTGGTCGGAGGCCCAAGTCATCTCTTGTTCTTTGACCTGAAAATTTGGTTTAGTTCATCAGCATATTCTGTCCCAGAGGACATGGGCTCTGGGTTTCACTGTGCACACTTCCATGACTGAGTCCAAACTAGTGGATGACAAGAGCTCTTGTCCTTATATCATGATAATTCATAGACAACTTAAAGATTAAAACAAAAGTTTGACCAACAGCATAATTTACTGAATTTAAAAAAAATTGATTTGTCTTTAAAAAATGGAAAATATTTAAATGATACAACAGTTTGTTGACGAGGAAAATACCTCTTTCAAAATCAAAATGACAAGGTAAATACCTCCCCATGGACAGTGACAAGGTAAATACCTTCCATTGTCACAATGACAAGGTAAATACCCCCCAGTGACAGTGACAAGGTAAATGTACCTACCAGTCTCTCAATGACCAGGTAAATACCTCACATTTTCACCATGAAAAGGTAAATGTACCTACCAGTCTCTCAATGACCAGGTAAATACCTCCCATTTTCACCATGAAAAGGTAAATGTACCTACCAGTCTCTCAATGACCAGGTAAATACCTCCCATTTTCACCATGAAAAGGTAAATACCCCCCAGTCTCTCAATGACAAGGTAAATACCTCCCATTTTCACCATGAAAAGATAAATACCTCTCATTTTCACAATGACAAGGTAAATACCCCCCAGTGACAATGACAAGGTAAATACCTCCCTGTGTCACAATGACAAGGTAAATACCCCCCAGTGACAATGACAAGGTAAATACCTCCCTGTGTCACAATGACAAGGTAAATACCTCCCAGTGACAATGACAAGGTAAATACCTCCCTGTGTCACATGACAAGGTAAATACCCCCCAGTGACATGACAAGGTAAATACCTCCGTGTCACAATGACAAGGTAAATACCACCCAGTGACAATGACAAGGTAAATACCTCCCTGTGTCACAATGACAAGGTAAATACCTCCCAGTGACACACTAATAAATATGTCACAGAGTCATAGGTATACCTCCAATATTTATGAGTGTAGTAAAAAAAAATGTTGATGAATTTCTATGCAATGTAACAGCTCATTTTCTCCTGCCTACCTTTGATGCTGTCCACCAGCTGAGGAAAACATGTACCATCACCATCATCACCAAACACAGCATCCTGGCCAGGGGCCAGTCCTTGCAAGAAAGGGGAAAAATTACTGAAGTCATCAGAAAATGTTCTTTGGTGCATCTGATAAGGGCAAACCACAGCAAACTCAAGCTCTTTGATCATGAGTGGGAACATGGTGAGTGCTGGGGAGTCTGGGCTCTTCTCCTTGGTGGACACCTTCTTTGTGGCCGTGCCGGCGGAGGCCAGGGATGTGAGATTGGCAGTGAGATCTTTGTTAAAGGCATCAAACGACTCAGAGAGTCGGAGAAGGAACAAGTACTGGTAATGGTTGAGCTGGATCCTCAGCTTCTCGTAGATCTTGGTCAGCACACAGATGTTTCTCTCAGTCTCTGGGACAGTCCCAGGCCTGTGTGATCCGGAGCAGATATCATCTTGTGATTTACAGCCCTCTGGAGGAAGTCTCTTGCTGGTCTGGTCCCATGTTTCATCAGGTTTTGGAACCGTGGTTCCTCCTTTGTGACCGTTCCCGACCTTGAGATCATCTGCTACAAGGCTCTGACCGCCATCTCGGCCAAGGGTCTCCAAAGAACTGTGTGATGTCGGACTGAATCGGTCATTGTCACAGTCTGCATCAGAGTTCTTGGATCTTGCGGGGTCGCCTAGTCTTGACCTGTATTCCGAATCGTCTTGTGTGTATCTTGACCTGCCATGGTCCCCATCAGTGACCCTGGTGGAGTCTGACTCTCCTCCTCGACTATGTGACCTATGCCGCCTGCGTCGATGGTCTGTGGCATCATCACTCATACCACCGTCCCTATCTCGAGACAACCGCCGGCTCAAGGGGATGCCATCCATCTGGTCTCGCTTATTGGACTTCAAAGAGGATCGTTCAAAGTTGGGGCCTTCCATGATATCACGTCTTCTGTCTGAAGCCTCCCTGCTTCTGTCTCGGCCTGACCTTCTGTCTTGAACAGTCCTTGGCGAGACTCTGTCCTCATCATCCCTGGGTGATCTACGGTCAGCTTCCTTCACCGGCCTCTCATAAATACCCTTTCTCTCTCGACTTCCAGATCTATGAAACCGACCCTCCTTTGACCTTCCTGAACTCCCTTCTCTCCTTTCAGGCCTCAGCCTTTCATCATCAAAACAATACTCCTCAGTCCTCCTCCCAGTCTTTCTCTCCTCTGCACTCCTGAAGGAATCTGAACTCACTTGACCTTCGCCACTGGATCTCCCATCCACCTCTCCAGGTTTTCTTCCCCCTCCCCCTTCAGCACTAGAACTGCTGCTATGTCTTAGTCTTCTTTCCTTTGACACCCTCTCCCTGGATTCCTCTCTTCTCCTATTATAAGACTCTGTGGCTAGAAGGGGAGGACTGGAGTTCGACCTTGAGTCCTCTCTGTGCTTTTCTCTCCTGTGCCAAGACTGATGCTGTCCAACGTCTGTTTCTACACTCTGTCGTCCCCTCCGTCTATCACTACACTGCTCCTCTCTTTCATAAGTATCATCCCTGCGTGGTTTGACACGAGAGGAGCTTCCTGGGAGTGACTGTTCACTCTCGTGAAATGAGTCCGCCCGAGCCAACTTTTTATTATTAACTCTAGATCCATTGCTATCACAGCCCGATATGGAGAGTTTTCTGGGTCTCTTGTCATAGTCTTCTTGTAATGGATACCTCTGATGGGATGTGGCGGAGCTATTCCCATCATGGTCCTGATGTCTTTGGTCCTGTTGTCTTTGGTCCTGTTGTCTTTGGTCCTGTTGTCTTTGGTCCTGTTGTCTTTGTTCCTGATGTCTTTGGTTGGTGCTGTCGTGTCTCTGTTGTACACACCTGGTGTCAACGGGACGGTCACTGCCGTTGTTGTCACATGGGTTATCAAAGATGTGCTGAGTGACGACGGGTACCGACGTCGCCTCACTGGCGTTGACGCCTTGGTGTAACTCTCCGTTCCTGGTGGTCGGGTTCAGAGTGTTCACTTTATCGTGACAAGCTCTCGTGGGATCAGTTCTCTGCTTAGGACCAATCGTGTTGCTCAGCCACACGGTGACGGGCACGGCCTCCAGGAATGGAGCAGGTCGGTTCTTACTGCTTGGAATTCCCAGAAACTCGAGCCACACCTGATCAGCTGTGGCGGACCAAATATCAGAGTCAGCCAGGCGTTTGAGACTGTTGCAATTGAGCTGATGGAAGGGGAGGTGGTGGTGGTGGTGAGAGTCCTGCAGGCTGGCATCAGATGGAGACAGTTTCAGGTTGCTGGGGTTGTGATCTAGTAATATCTTGACAGCTGAAACGGAACATGGATGAAAATGTTAGTTTTTCATATGAGGTCAATCATGCCTTGTGGAAATATTAGTTACTCTCTATCCTAAGCAGAGTCACCTGATAAATACATGTCGACTGAATTACCTGGAGATATGGCATTAAGCTACTTTAGTTTAACACAGGGGTCGGTAAGCTTTTGAGGCGGAAGAGCCAAAAATTAATATCGACAAAATTTCCAAATTTTTTAAGTGACACTAACACGAGTTTTGAAAATAGAATAATAAAATTATGAATATTTGCGCATGGGACTGGAGTAAGGTTGTTAGACGATAATCAGAAATCTGAACCGATAATTGGTTTTGAAAGCGATAATCGGTTTTAAATTTCCCAAACCGATAATCGAATTTAATTTGGCGGGATTTATGAAGTGAAATCCAGCCGGAGCCGGATTTGTAAAAATTGCCGGATTCCAGATTTGCCGGAGCCAGAGCTATTACAATTTATATATATATATATATATATTATCGCAAAAACTGGCCAGGCGGATTAGGCCGGATTTATGAAGTAAATTTCTGCCGGAGCCGGATTTGTAAAAATGGCCGGATTCCAGATTTGCTGGAGCCGAAATTTTTACACCCCTAATTTCTAGAAAGTCAGCTGTAAAATGATAATCGGTTTAAATTTGTATTTACATAACGGATAATCGGTTTGCCAATAAAAAACGAAATTAACAACCCTAGACAGGAGAGCCCCGTCTTGACCTCACAGGTTGCCGACCCCTGGTTTAACTTGATCTGCCAACCACACAAAAAGAAACAAAAAATTTTTATTTTTCCACAAGGAATACTACCCCTAACCATAACCATAACCCTAAGCTTATGCAAGAATTACTTTTTAAAAAAATAAATAAAATTAATCATCTTGTAAACTGAGGATTGCAAATTTATTGTTAATTGTGAATGTTTTTCTTAAGCTCTTCAACTCTGTGGTTAGACGTCTTTGTGCTTTACCATTTGCTGCAACAAACAACACCCTGTACATCACAGGTTCTCAACCCATGGGATCACCATGTAGATCACAGGTTCTCAACCCATGGGATCACCCTGTAGATCACAGGTTATCAACCCATGGGAACACCCTGTAGATCACAGGTTCTCAACCCATGGGATCACCCTGTACATCACAGGTTCTCAACCCATGGGATCACCCTGTACATCACAGGTTCTCAACCCATGGGATCACCCTGTACATCACAGGTTCTCAACCCATGGGATCACGACAGGTTTCCTGTTTTAAAAAAAAATTACCTTATTAAAATGCTTTTCCAATTGTTGCAGGTCAAATGGCTTATAATAAAAAGGGTTGACCACCTGAAAAAGGTTAGGAAACTCTAGTTTAGATTGATAAAAGAACAAGGTCCTCACTTTTATCAATGTAGGGGTCGTCTCTAGCCATTGCGTGGTCCAGTAGGATGACAGGGACCCAATCTTCCCCTCTGTTGTGATGATCGTCATTTGGGAATTCTGTCTGCGAGAAGAGTTTCCCTGCCTTGTACTGGCTGAGGAAGGCTTTGAGATCCTCCCTGGTCATCTTCTCCTCTGTGCGTCTGTTGCTGACCACCAGCTTAGATATTTGGAGCTGGACAGCATCCGGTCTGTCCGGCTGATTGTCCATTTTCTCCTCTGCCAGAGCTATTATCTGTGGGAGGGAATGGGATGGAAGTTAACATCAGATGATGGAAGAAAAAACGCAATCAGATGACCAAGCTTTGGAATGAAATGACCTCCTATTGGAATGAGATGACCAAGCTTTGGAATGAAATGACCTCCTATTGGAATGAGATGACCAATCTTTGGAATGAAATGACCTCCTATTGGAATGAAATGACCTCCTATTGGAATGAAATGACCTCCTATTGGAATGAGATGACCAAGCTTTGGAATGAAATGACCTCCTATTGGAATGAGATGACCAATCTTTGGAATGAAATGACCTCCTATTGGAATGAAATGACCTCCTATTGGAATGAAATGACCTCCTATTGGAATGAGATGACCTCCTATTGGAATGAAATGACCTCCTATTGGAATGAAATGACCTCCTATTGGAATGAAATGACCTCCTATTGGAATGAAATGACCTCCTATTGGAATGAATAGACCTCCTATTGGAATGAGATGACCAAGCTTTGGAATGAAATGACCTCCTATTGGAATGAGATGACCAATCTTTGGAATGAAATGACCTCCTATTGGAATGAATAGACCTCTTATTGGAATGAGATGACCTCCTATTGGAATGAAATGACCTCGTATTGGAATGAGATGACCAAACTGTGGAATGAAATGACCTCCTATTGCAATGAGATGACCTCCTATTGGAATGAAATGACCTCGTATTGGAATGAGATGACCAAACTGTGGAATGAAATGACCTCCTATTGCAATGAGATGACCTCCTATTGGAATGAAATGACCTCGTATTGGAATGAGATGACCAAACTTTGGAATGAAATGACCTCCTATTGGAATGAAATGACCTCCTATTGGAATGAAATGACCTCCTATTGGAATGAAATGACCTTATATTGTAATGAGATGACCTTATATTGTAATGAGATGATCTACCATTGGAATGAGATGACATCCTTTGCCATGAGAAACAATTTGATGAGACGACCTACCCTTGGCATAAGAAATTCTGCTTTAATGTCCACATGTTCCTTGGGTTTGTCGGCAGCAAAGTCCATGTCCTGATCAGAAAAGTTAAGTGATGGAGAGTTAATAAATAGTCATTTGTTTTAATCAAATATTTGTGTAAAGTCAAGAATTAAGCAATAGCCCACTGTTGCTAAAATAACTATATCTTCTGATTTAATTATTCTATATAACCTAACTTTTGTTTTGTTTAAATTAGGAAGAGTAGAAGAAATGGAAAATTAACTATTGTGATTCCTTTAAAAAAGAAAACTATGAAAGAACCTGAATTAAAATGGTTCAAAGATGTGTATAAAAAGTAGCACAAAGACGTGTACATTGTTTTATATCAAAGTGTGCTATTTATATGATATCATTTATAAAGATTTTATTATTTAATGCTAAACCTAAAATTGAAATTTCCATTACATTTTTTTATCCAAATTTATCTTTGTACAAAAATAAACAAAACTTAGGTGAAGTAAATTCTGTCAAAGACATTTCTATATCCTTCCCCCAATGCTACCAACCCCCAAGCTAGTGAGGAAATGGTTTTAATAATGTTCTATGACTTCATGGAAAATAAACTCTTTATACAAATAACATGAAACAAGTCGCATAAAACAGTGATGTGATTTTTTTAAAATGAAACAAAAAACACAACAGAAATTAAATTAAAAAACAACACATTGATGTCATACAGTAAACATGATAAAAACAACATGACAGAATGATGTGATACAATGAAATGATACAATGGTGTGATACAATTATCATACCAGGGAGTTGAAGAGTGTCACCAAGAAAACATTTGACCACAGCAGCGTGAGGAAGTCCAGGGTCATACGGATGGGATTGACCAGCACATAAATGTTGGAGTGGGGAACTGAAACAAAACAAAACAACAACAGTTCTGTTAGTTCATCAGATGCACTCATCAAATAATCACAAGGGCCTGGATATAAAACTTAGAGAATTAAATGTCAAGAGCTCAAGTTCTTTCTGTATTGTTTCTCTCCACCAAGCTCAGGCTAAAGTCATTTTTTTCAATGACAAAATAAATGAAAATGTTTTTGTTATTTTTCTGAAAGGCATTTAAGAAAGCATTGCATTTTCATTATGATTTGCACCAAGAATGTTTTTAAAAAACAACTCTGCATAAACTCTGTGCAGCAGTTTAGAATTCCCATGATAAGATTAATATAATATCTGTGTTGGGGGTTGTAAAATTTTGCAATGGATAATAACGATTTTGTTATTTTGCACACGGACCAACGAGCCTTAGAGGGAACACTGCCCTTAACCACCCTTGATTACTGCCCTTAACCACCCTTGATTACTGCCCTTGACCACCCTTGATTACTGCCCTTAACCACCATTGATTACAATACACCATTCTGATATCTCAAGACCTTAAAATGATGAGTTTTCTCATCCCCATAGCAATCACTGGTGACAAGTCTTATTTTTATAACACAAAGGTCACCACTTATTTTTCACAAATTTACATTTCATAAGCGTCCTACACTTTTAAGTCATACCTTTCATCCCTGTTATAGCTTTTAACACTAAGAAGTACAAAATAAAAAAGTAAATAACAATGATTTTAAAAAACAACAACACTTTTACAATAATGTGCTGAAAAGTATGAAATGAGGATGACACTGCAATCAGGCTTTTAGATAAATAAATTTATGTTGTTAATACAGGGTATGAATAAGCCTGACAAGACGTCACAGAACAACAAAAGTTTCGGCAAAAAGCCTTCCTCATCGAACAAATAGACAAAAACAAATAAAACTAATAAATTGAAATAAAACTTAGCTGCTGTGTAATCCAGAGCCAAAAAGAGTAACAGGGGGAAGAGAGTAGTACAGAGGTTATATAGCTATGGGAAGAGTGGGCGTGGCGATTCATTAACATGTCAATGAAAAGTATGTAATGTTAGTATTTAAACCTAGTTAACAAACACATCTTAATAAAGAATTACTATTACATGTAATACAAACAAACACATCTTAATAAAGAATTACTATGTAATACAAATTAAATAAGAAAAGGAAATCTGCTTTGGTTAAACTCCAGAGTGACAGCAGAAGATGTTGGAGTAAAAAGTGTGAAAAATACCAATGTAATACTGATCTTAATGTGGTCATGTGTATTGACCCAGGATTAATGAATGTTACTCCTTGTTGTGCTTTTGGAAGGAATCTTGAATTGATTGAATCCTATTAAATTATTAGAATAAAAGTGATCTGATATGAAGGAGGTTACATTTAAACATAAACTGAAGTAGAAAATAAATGTCCACCACAACTTTGGAGGTGTTACAGTCATACTAATAATAAAGCGTTGTGCATTCGAGGTAGGGTATCAAGTATTCAAATAACTATTTTTAAAAGAAATACTAGACTAATCAAACTTTTCCAGAGGCATCCCTGGCAAACAAAGTTTGTCAATAATATCAAATATTCATACTTTCAGGTCTTTTATATTTTATTGATTAAATCATTCCACCCAACCCCCATTACATCTACTGTAGTTAGTTTTTTTACCCAGGCTCATTTCTATTTCCATTCTTTTCTTCGTGATTTCATTTTTTAAACTTAAAGTGCAGTGGTTTCAAAGAATTCCTTTCTATAAACTACTTAATTTTAAAGGTGTTCTTTAGTTTTCTTTAATTAAATAAGAAAATGAGGGGTGAAGGCCGCAGAAATCCACTGTGGGAGCAGATATAAATATACAAGTCCTCACTGGTTTTTTTTAGAAATGAAAAAATTTCCTGACCAAGAGTCAAATTATAAAGATATTACGCTCTTTTGAAGCTTAGCTTCTGTCCAAATATTGATCTAAATTGATCCATTTTTGGCTGAACAAGGTAGAGGTCCTGTCACTGACACAACTGAGAACCACTGGATCAATGACTGGTTGACAAACTGTCCTGTCGATGACACAACTGAGAACCACTGGATCAAATTGATAAGTTAAGCCCCCACTGGATGAGCTGAAGGAGAGATCTGAACATCAACTATGATGTACCACCCTGTGTGTTTACCCAATGTGCTATCATCTACATTTCAAACAGTTGAGAGAGCTTCTAGATTAGTTTAGAGATTACTTCCTGGCCATGTAAACATTCATTAGGGCAGCAATTAACCTGCAACTGTGGATCCGACTATGTACAGTCCGCATGTTTTGACAAGCATTACACACAAGTCATGAGAAATATCAACTTTATTTTCCTATGATAAAGTAACAGCATGTTTTGAGAAGCATTTCCGACAACTCCTGACAAATATCAACATTATCTTTCGATTATTACGATTATTACGTAATGTCCTTGAAAGAGGGAGAGGAATTGTGGGAGTTAAAAATGAAAAATCTAATCTTAGAAGGAAGCTTAAGTGTTATTTATTGTTAGTGATTCATTATTAGGACCACATTAACACCATCCATATTTGACATCATTATTCATTGAAGGAATCTGTTCATAACACTTGTGTGTCAATGCCAACATTCTGTGTCAATGCCAACAGTTCTATCCCATGGTGGGACAAGGATAGATGTCAGGGATAGTAATCCATGCAATGGATGAAGTGGAAGTAGACCCAACAGTTAATTCTTGCCCCCTGAGCTTTATCACAGCGTCAAGTGTTGCAGCTATTGTCTCAAGTGTGCTCACACCACAGAGGAAAGACCAAAAATACAATTACTGATAAAGATAACAGGAGAGTGGGCGTGGTTGGTTGTTAATCAAAACATTGGTTGACCAAATACTGATAAGACACCACACAAATACAGATGTTACAGAGAACACCAATTAACACCATTTAAAAAAAACAACATTACAGATATGACTTTTGTATAGACCTGAAGAAGAAAAATGAAGAATGATTTGTAGATAAAATAAATCCTGACCAGTGTTTATTGAATATCTAAAATCAATCTCTTCTGGTGATGAGGTGCAACTTATACAAGGATGAGAACCAATGGAACAGACAATGAACAATAACTCTGGTTAAAAATATTCAAGTATAGGACCCAAATCCTATAGATGTGATACATGACATACACGTATAAGCAAGTTATCTTCAACTAACATTAATAGAACCATAACATAAAAACCAACTGTTTGCTTGATGCTGTCACCGACTTTTGCTGGATGTGTGAGTAAAGATAACTCCACCAGCTCGTCAGATTTCTAAGGATGCACCTTAAGTAAACATTGTGTCTTCTTCCAACAGAACTCATTCATCCAGCTGCTGTATTGTAACAGCCTACAACCATTAGAAAAGCACTAAGATCAGAGCACACAAACACACAAAAATAGATCCCCTTATTTTGCAATGTCTCCGGGCTGTTTGCAGTGACAGTAACATTCAATACCAGTCTTCATATCTTAGTTCTGTTCTTTTCTTCAACTGCCATTTCATGGCTGTGTGCTCATATATTTAATAAAAAGTCCTATTTTCTATAGCCATTCCAATGATATCCTACAACAGTTTTCTTAGGACTAGGAGGATGAAGGGTAGGACCAGTCAGCATATGACCTAACTTTGGGCTGGTTGTAACCTAGTGAGAATCCTTGGACCCTAGCTCACTCCCTCCCCTTGTTTCTATCAGTAAATAATAAAACCCTGGGTTGATTGTCACACAGCTCTTGGGTCTGACATGGCTCAAAGAGTGAGAATCCTTGGACCCTAGCTCACTCTCTCCTCTTGTTTCTATCAGTAAATAATAAAACCCTGGGTTGATTGTCACACAGCTACTGGGTCTGACATGGCTCACACAATGGGAGTCTTTAGGAGATGCTGCCAGACATTTCTTGGACATTTCAATATTGGAGACAACTGCCATGTCTTGGATTGAAACATTTCTGTGAGGTGGGTCAGTGACATTTCTAGGTAATGACATGAGATGATGTGGGTATTTGACATTTCTTGGTAATGACATTATATGATGTGGATATTTGACATTTCTTGGTAATGACATCAGATGATGTGGGTCAGTGACATTTCTAGGTAATGACATTAGGTGATGTGGGTCAGTAACATTTCTAGGTAATGACATTAGGTGATGTGGGTATTTGACATTTCTAGGTAATGACATTAGATGATTAGGGTATTTGACATTTCTTGGTAATGACATTAGATGATGTGGGACAATGACATTTCTTGGAAAAGACATTTGATCAAATTGTATAATGACATTTTGTTAATGACATGGCACAATGACAATCCTTTTTAATGACATTTCATGACATGGCACAATGACAATCCTTGTTAATGACATTTGATGACATGGTACAATGACAATCCTTGTTAATGACATTTCATGCCATGGTACAATGACATGTCTTGGTTATGTCTGCCAACCAAGTTAGCTGAAGGAGCAGGCAGGTGAGATCAATAATCACAGCTAAGTTTGTATTCTACAATCTGCCCACGGGATACGGTGGAAATGTTTCCTTGTTGTATGTTGACACGGAGCATTGAGAAAATGGCTCGTAAAACAATCCAGGATCTCAACAGGTCTGTGTTAACAATGGACGGCCAAGATGTTCCTTTTGAATAATCCTGATCTTAAAGTCTAATTTTAGTGCTCAAAAGAAAGTCGGTCAAAATGTAATTGAATGTGGTAATGTGATGAGTCACCCTAACAAATGTCTAAACTTAGAAATGAAGCTGCAAAGAGTGATTGAGTTATTGCTAAAGAATAGTGTGAGACATGTCAAACTTGCAATCTTAGAGCTGTTAATGTAGTTTTCTCTCTCTCTCTCTTACTTGCC